>PPHD01005008.1:0-26205 GCA_002909625.1 Bambusicola thoracicus | reverse complement strand
TATTACTATTATCGCTTTCTCTCTTCTTTCAGTCTCTCGGGCGAACGCTTAAGGGCCCGTTCCCAGCTCCAGCGCTCTGCAGACACACCCGTCCCTTTCCCGTGCCAGCGGCTTTCCCATCGCTGCCACCCACGAGCGATGCCCCCGGCAGCTCAGGTTCCCCCGAGAGCCGCTCGGTGCCCCGTGGCCTCCCACCCGTGGGACGTTTCCCCGAGGGGAGCTCCGTGACCTCTGAGTGCCGTCCCCCGGTCTCAGCCGCTGACCACACACCGGCACCCCCCATTAAAAAAGGGGGCCGCTCCCCCCCATCCCCGGCACGGCAAAACGCACACATATGTGTGTCTTTCCCAGCCGATGGGAGCGCACCGCTGAGCTCCCGTCGGGGCGCTCCCCGAGGCGGGCGGTGCCCGGGCGGGGCCGTTATTGGGGGCCGGGGGGGCGGCGCGGGGCGGGCGGTGCCACCGGGGCCGGGGGGGGGCTCTCAGCGCTCCCCGGGCTCTCAAAGCCCCTTTCAGGCGCTCTGCGAGCCGCTCACCGGAGGGGGCGGCAGCGACATAAAAGCGCATTATGAAAATTATAATCTCGGGCTCGGAGCATGTCCGCGGCGGCAGCTCGGCAGCTTTCAGGCATTGAGCGGCCGTTCAGCTGGGTCGAGCTGGAAAATATCCATTTGAATTCGGTGCCTGAATGGAGCGGAGGGGAGGACAACAAGGAGAGGGGCAACAGAGCTCCCTTTATCCCGCCGTCGCTTCCCCCTGCTCGGTCGCTCCTTCCTCGGCGCACCTTTCTCGCCGACGGGCGGTTTCGAGGGTTTTTCTTCTCCTCCCTTCTTTGCTCCGAGCGGGAAGGGGGGGACCGAAGTGCGGGCATGGCCCCGCACCGGGAGCCGAGCGGGGGGAAAGGAGCGGCCCCGAGCTCGGCTCCGAACGGGCGAGAAACCGTCGGGGCTCCGCCGAGGACTTTCGGTCCCCCGGCCCCGAGGAGAGCGGCGGGGAGGGCTTTGGCAGATATGATCTATGACGGCAGATGAGCCGCCCCGCTATTCAAAATATTGCCCATTGTGTTGGTAATTGCCCGGTTATGACCGCCGTCGCCCTTTTCATATTCATGCAGCCTCCCTCCGCGGGCGGCGTTTCCTGGGCGCTGCGCAGGTGCGGGCACTCTGCGCGGGCGCGGGGCAGCAGGTGCTCGGGGCGCGCACCTCCGCCCGCAACAAAGGCCCCGCGGCAGCGTGAGGGATGGCTGCGGCCCGGGAGCGAGAGCTGCTGCTGCCGGGACGTGACATTTCCTGTGGTGAAGCCTGCATTGGCTGCTAATAGAGATCTAATTGATGGGTGAAGTCCCATTTCCGCGCTTTCTCCTTTATTGCTCCATCCAGTCTGTTGCAAAATATAACCTTAATCTGATTTAGCAATTCCTCCAGGATTCGGTGCAAGCTTACAGCACAGGAAAAATCATTATTAAAAAAGTTAAAATACAGACTCGGGTTCGGCGCGTTGCCTTTTTTTTTCTCTTTCCCTCTTCGTTTATTTATTTATTTTTCCCCCTTTTCCTTTCCGTCTTTTCGTTTTAAGCCCAGCCCTACCCGCGCTCCCGACCCCTTAAAGCTTTCCTCTCGGTTCTTCTCGCGGCTCTATGACCGTTAACACCGAACGGGTCCGGCAGCGCTGCTGCCTCCTCGCTCCGTGCCCGCTGCAGCCCGGCACCGATGCTGGGAGCAGAGCCCCGACGGGGCGGCCTCAGCCTGGAGTGGGGGAACAGGGAGCGCGCTGATGCGTGGGGCTGTGTCCCGCCGTCCTTTGGGCCGAGGAGTGCGTTCACAGTTCGGGTGGCTCCATCCGACCTCAGGGACCGCGGGTGCCCCCCCGCTCCCTTCGCCTCCCGAGGGCCCCATCCCGGTCCCGTTTGTGATCTCCCTTTGCAACGGGGTCCCGATTTCGTGTCCCGGAGACCCCACTCCGCCACGGGGGCTGAAGCCCGGGGCCGGGCCGCAGGGGAAGACCGAAGCAGCGAAATTCCTCTTAATTGATTCCCTGCCTTTTTCTCTCCTTTATTCCGTCCGCGCTCTCCGAGCTAGCGAGGAGGAGTGTACAGGCATTCTGGACCTATACAAACTCTCTTCAGTCCCCCTTGATAGGTTTAATGAGGCGGAACGCGATGAAGGGGATTTGAACCGGTCTAAATGATTGATGAAGCTTGGGGCAAGGCTGAGCTTTTTCCGGATAAAGCCCCATACATCCCCTCATAATGGCCGGATAGTGGCGGGGCTGGGCTCCTTCAAAAGCCGTGGCCCGAGCGCATTGAGGGAGGGCAGGCGGGGAAGGTGCTCTGTTGTTACCTAATCAGCGCCAGCACTGAGCCACCAGCCGCCGGGCCGGGGAGCGCTCGGAGGGAGCGGGGCGGGTGACGGGGGCACCGCTGCCACCCCCCGTCCGCCCCCCCGAGCGCCGGCACCGCGCCGTGCAGCTGCCGTCGGTGCGGCTCCGGCTGCGGTGCTGCGTCGCGGCTGTCCGGCCCGGCTCTGCCAGGCACCCATTGCTGGGGGATGGCCTCGGTGCTGGAGCAAAGCTTCTGGGCATGTCTCTGGGGTGGGGCAGCACGATTGTAACACCTGGGGCACTCACGCGGCAGGAGAAACGCGAGTAAAGGTAATACAACAGTCTACAAGTACGAAAAGAAACAAATACTAAAGCAGCAATAAAACAAACAAACAGATTTGAATAATGGACTACAGTCTTCCATGTTCCAGCAGTGAAATATGGCCTGTAAATTTGCTGTCATGCTCCCTGGTGGGGTGAGCTCCTCCAGGCTTCTCAGCTGAGCCAGCCACGCTGCTTCTGGCTGGGAGAGATACAAGCCAAAGCCAGGTGCTTGGGAGAGGGCAGCTGTGGCAGGCTTCTCTGGTGGTTCTGCTGGAAAGGGTGATGCTGGTGGAAAGGGTAGGAAACTGAGTCCAGTCTTCTGTCTTGCAAGGAGGGAGAAATGGCTCCCTTCCCCTCCCCTCTTAAAATCAATGCCACGTAACAACTGGATGGAAAAGCTCATGTTTATAAAACCCTGCTTGCACATGGGTCCCATTGAGCTTGATACTCCACAGCGATAACTCATTCAAGTCTCAACAAATAGGCCAAACACTGGCTAAATGGGCATGCTGGTGCCTCAGATACATGGGATCTGACCTTGCGTGTGCCTGAATATTGTGTAAAATTAGTGGCAAAGAGTCCTATGTACAAATGTGTGCTCGTAAGTCATGATCCTCTAAACCTTGTCTACATCTTAACAATAGCACACAGTTGGTATCAAGGGCAAGAATGTTGTGTGCCCCTGCTGTTAGGGCTCCTGGGATATGTTAGAAGTTCTCTACATTTGTATTGTCATCATAGCAAAGTACCAGAAACAACCTTTCTCCCCTTCGTACTACTTGGAAGTGCATTATGAAAAGAGGCTGTTTGAATTATTTGTACAGAGATAGAATTTAATAAAGCAATGAAAACAGGTTGGAGGGGAAGATGGATAGCTATCCGTGTTTCCACTTCATCTCTATCACTTTGGCTTTGATCATTCACCTTTGGGACCAATACCTCAATCCCGAATCAGATAAAGTTCTCACTGCAGTCAGCAAGGTGAAAATCTCATTCACCTTCCTCATGCGATCCCATGGTATTCCAGAGAAGCATTTCATCATCAGAGTGAGCAGATCTTAGGGAGACCGAAGGCACGACCCTCATGGACGTGGAGGGCCTCCTCCTCCTCACCAGCTGCCCAGCATGGGAGCTTCTGCACCGGCATAGGCAAAACATGTCTTGAGTGGAATAATTCCACTGATCTACCCCATGCAAAACTTCCTGTGTGCAAAGAAATTGGGAAAGAGTACCAGAACAACTTTATTAAGAAATGAGGATGAAGGGTGAGTCATGATTGTTGTCTTGAAAAAGCAACAGGAAAATGCTTTAAAAAAAATGGGGGGGGACGACGACGACGAAGGAAATAATGAGTTAAATGAGATTATTAGTACATTGTGATTTGTCTCTGAAAAGAAAACAGAGACATTTGGGACAATGGGAAGAGAAACTGATGGTTGTCTCCTCCTAGACAAGAACTCTATTACATCTATCAATCTCCTTTTATCTCTAATTTGTCTTTGTTTCATTATTAACAGTAACATTACAGCATAGTTTATCTTACACTACATCCAAAGATCTCATGGCATTTTACCATTATTAATGAATGAGCAGGGCATAAACCAAACCTGGCGTTCTGTATTTAGGTGCCAGCTTCTTCCCAGAGGTAGCATAGCACACAAAGTTTCATGGTTTGACAACAGCTTCAGGGCAAACACTATTCACCTACATTTTATATGGAAAAAGAGATGTGCTGTGAGAAAGTAGTTTGGCTTGGAGAGTAGAGCTCTCTTGTATTAAACCAAGATGAGAATCCTGCTGATTTCTGGTCTGATTTCTTAACAGGAAAACTCCCTCTTTCCTTTACCACTGGTGATGCTGAATGTTCTCCTGGTGGGGAAGGCCACAGTTGGATACATTTACTTGGTCCTTTAACTAAGATGTTTTCTCTGTCATCAGCAACAACAGAACTCCACAGCAATATCAGGATTTTTTCAGCCTATGTCAACAGGGACTGTGGCCTACCTCCACTATGTGTGGATGTAGCCGGGATATTCCCCTGATGGAGCGTGGGACCAAATGACAATTTGCACTGAGCACACAGTTGCCTGTTTAACCAGTAGCAGTCATCTGTAAGTGAATGTTAGCTTAGAAAAGTCCACTCAAAATATCTGATTCCCTTGAAATCTAGAATTTCCTCCATCAAAACTCAGCAGGTCCTATGCTGGCACAAGTATGTCCCATGAGGAATATTCTTATAACCAGCGTGGTATGATCCCAGGTAGAAGTGGTTTCCCCTGAGGAAGTCAGCCACGTGTTTAGTTTTAGTCAAACAGACAATTCTCTCTAAGTTATTCATTTATTTATTGATATATTTTAAGCAGGGGTTTATGGCTTTAGGCTTTCCAGACTCTTTTTCTGACTAATATCACAGAATCATGGAATTATTTGAGTTGAAATGGACCCTTAAAGACCATCTAGTTCAACTCCCCTGCAAGGAACAGGGACACCTACAGCTCGATCCGGTTGCTCACTGCCCTGTCCAGCCTGACCTTGGATGTTTCCAGGGATGGGGCATCTACCACCTCTCTGGGCAGGGTCTGTGAAAGGTCTTTCTTGCAAGGATTCTCCGTTTCACATGAGTTAAACTCAAACTGTTAATAACTCATAAGGAAAAATCCAGCTCTAAGCCGTTTCATGGGGTTGTGAGGAATGGATCCCCTCCTGCTTCACCACCCTTTTGTTTCATGCCAAAACTGGGGGAAATGCCAGAGTACATGTACACATACGAGCATACGTTCAGACAGTGAGGCTGCATACACCCAGGCAGTCAGACAGAACTGTCTTAAAGGTTTCCTAAATAATTTTTGATGGTAAATACATGGAACATCTAATTAAATGCAAGGTATCTCTTCATGGCCTTATTCTCGAGTTTCCTCCCTAGAATCTCTCCCCGTGGAGCAAGGACTGAAGCACCATTTAGAATTCACACTTACTTATATTTCAAATATTTCCTTTGTGCCCACAGACTCCTCTCCCCACCAGCACTCCATGTGCGGTGTTTGTAAGCTCCCCAGCCCTCTGACCATTCCAACAACAGGGGCAGGGCAGGGAAGGGAGCAACAAAGCTCAGAGCTGTGCATCCCGCCGGCCTCGCAGAGCTCCGTTGCTGTGGGGAGAACAAAGTGCCGAGGCCCCTGCCGCTCCATTCAGCCGTGGTTGCCCAGGCAGGCAGGCCAGCAGCCAGCAGCCAGCAGGCAAAACCTAACAGCCACGCTTCAAGTGCCGCTAACAGCCATCAATGGATCCATAACTCCAGCTCTGCAGATATGGGGTCATCTTTCAATACTACCCCACTGTCATATACAACATTTGTCTTGTCCCGCTTTCAACTACTGGTGTCAATCTGTGGGGTGACTCTATAATACACATATACAATAGCACAATGAAAGCAATAATCTCCTACCCAGTTTCTTTATTTATTTAAGTGCTATTACAAAGTTTCCTGCAGCAAAGAGAAGCTGGGAGGCTACAGCTCACTCCAGCCATGCTACAGCTATCCAGATGAAAGGAAGAATGCAGTGACTGAAACAAATTATGTGTTTCTGTGACTTCTTTTTTCATCCTGAAACTACCACCAAGCGGTCTGGAGTGGGGGCAGGGAGGTGACCTCACGGATATTTCCAAGTGCATAACACAAAAAGAAGCAGAAATACTAATAAACACAATCCTTGATTCCGAAGTAATTATTTTTCCTTCTGACATTTTTTAAATGGAATTTTCTCAATTTATATTTATTATGAGTAAAATGCAAATACAACTCATACAAAATAGCTTGGAGCTTTCTCAATTTAATGATTTTGTAGCTCTAGTTTTTGAAGTCCTAATATCATTATGTATCTTTAACATAAATAACTTCCGTAGTAGCAAAATGACCCCTTCTTAGTTCAAAATTCTGTTTAGAGGATTACCATAAAGTACTAGATATTGCTGTTCTCAGCATCATTGCATTAATTGCACAAATGACTGCAGTTGGCTAATGTTCACATGCCTCATAATCAATCAGGGTTCATTCTTGCTCTGCTATCACCCTGACATACTGCCAATTACCCTGTACAAACACTCACACCTCTTGGGCCTACTCATACACAGACAACACTGGCACAGGCTGCCCAGAGAAGCTGTGGATACCCCATCCATGAAGGTGCTCAAAGCCAGGTTGGATGAGGCCCTGGGCAGCCTGCTCTGGTGGGCGGCAGCCCTGCTTGAGGCACAGGATTGAAACGGAGTTGGCTGTAAGGTCCCTTCTAGCCCAAACCATTCTGTGATTCTATGATAACTCAAGGACTCCTGCAATGAGAGCATTTCCTCCACTACCTGAATTGACCAAGAGATTTTGAGTCTCTTTGCTGGAACCAAGGTGTTCACCTGACCTCTGCAAGTTTGTCTCTGCAGGTCACTGAGCACTACGCACTGTGCAAACAACTTCCGATCAAAATAACCCATGCCATCACGCCTTACTCCCGTGTGCCTACTACAGTGAGCAGTAGTTCTTCTAATGAGGATGGAACCCTTTCCCGAGGCACAGACAACTGTCCTGAGATCGTTGAACTGCCTGTATTTCTCACTGAGCCCCAAACACCGTACACCCTTCAGACAGTCCCACAATATCTGACTTACACTGACTGAAGAGCCAGATGGGGATGAATCTCCTCATCCAGGCATAGGAGTAGAATTAGCAGCAAGGTAAAGGTATCAGCTGGGAAGTCTGGTACATCACAGAACCTGTGAAATACTCCAACATGGAAAGTTTTCTGATCATTAGCAGCATATGTATGACTAACATCATGAAAGTTATCCTTTGAAGACTTGGTAAGAAATTTGCGTGACTGGAAATAATCCCTCCAGCCTGGGAAGAAAAAAAAAAAAAAGTTTTTGCTTCCTAAAAAAGCATCAAAAAAGTTGGAATGGGTAAAAAATGACAAAAGCACACCTTCAGCAATTCATCACCATGACAGTCTACAATGTTGAGGGCAAGAAGCGTCAGCGTGTTAGTGCCTGCCGCTGTCCACATCCTACAGCTAGCACAAAGCAACAAGGGATTGCTCCGCCAAAGCCGCTCAGGCCGGTGGTGCTGAAGGACAGCTGAAGGCCAGCTGCGAGGGCCTGGAGACGAGGAGCTCACAGCCAATTCAGTTCTGAGAAAATCGAAAACGCCAGAGTCCAAAATGCACACCTGTAGAGGACTGTCTACGGGAGATCTGTGCCTTTTCTCAGTGTACAATAGCCTGAGTAAACAATCAAAAGGAGTTTATGTGATCATGAAACAGCTCTGCCCTCTGTCCTCCTGCAGCCCTTGGTCTGTAAAGGTTTGCAACGAAGCTTTCCACGGGGACTTCATAGGCCATAAAAAACGATGGCACTGGGGTTCTGTTGCTAGAATAGATCGGACATTAGCTAATGGCTGTCTGTGTAATGAGACGCAAAAGTCAGTTTAAAAAGTTTAGTATGATCCAACTTTTATATAGAGACCTGAGAGTATTTGCAATTGAATGTCATTTAAACTAACAGCAACACCAAACTTTTTTCCAGATTGGACAGGTACTCTCAGAAGCACCAAAGCTGGTTTTTAGCTTCTTAACACTGGTCATGATCAAAGAAGAAAAATGATCTCAGTGCATTGGCCTGATTTGCTACAGCTAATGCTGTCCTAAGAAACGCTCCTATCTAGGAGCCCAGTCACTCTGCTGAAGTAAACCAAGGGATAGCCTCCCACCAGATCTACCACTTGTGAAGTTTTTCTTCCAGAGAGTATTTGTAATGTTAAACAACTATGAAGTTGCAATATCAGTATCCTAATAGAAGGGTTAAACAGCTAGAAAACATCAATTAGCACATCATTTAGCTCACAGTCATATTTTAGGCAAAATCCATCTGGGAGCAACAAAGGGAGGACTTTGGTCCCCTTGCTGGCCCTTCGTTTGTCTTGCAGACCAACACTTCCCTTCCTTCCCAGCACATGGAAAGGTGGAGGCATGCTAGATGTGAGTGCAGTGGTAATGAAGACAGCATGCTTGTTACAGAATGTAATTCGAAGTAAATAACAACTGGAGATGTCTCACATGGGGCCAGACCATACACAAATTACATATGCACAGACAGAAGTCCTAATTGTGATAACTACAAAGAGCAGACTCTGAGTCACTGGGAAGTGAGCGGCTTTCTGTGGATGACTCCTTTCGGACAACAAATGCATTGCATAAAAGAGCAACTTCAGGAAATAGCCTTTCTATAGATACAGGGAAACTCTCTATATAAATGCGGTTGTTTGAAATACGAAGGGTTTTCAGCAATGCTATAATATTTTTATATCTACACAGTCACTATCTATTCCATATGCACAAACATCCGCCTACCCAGAAAATAATTGTGGATAATTCAATGTTCAGATTCGATAATGGATGCTCAAATAAATATGAGAATTCCAAGCAAATTTGTGCAAATGAAAAAAGATTTCCTCTGACATAATGGCATGGTGCAAGGCTGTCTGTAATGAGCTGTAATTTGTCTGGAAGAGCATTTTAAAGGGGTTGATCCATCCACTGGAAGACCAGCAACTGCTCTGAGACTAGAAGCAATGAGCCAGCCTGCCTCGTCTCAGAGGAAATTACACCACAAGCAGGCCAAATTTCTGACAACTTCCATAAATTATTTCAGATTTTCATATTTCAAATTTCATCTGCATTCATCATGTGAGTTTGACTGGGGAAAAATGTCTAGGAGGAGCTCTGCTAGCATTCAGTGCAGCAGTCCCAGGAGCCTGCCCTGGGACTAGATAATTTAATTTAGTTTTGATTAGATTATTCTTGCTGCAGTCTACTGCCAATCTGAAGTATTGTGCCTTCTCTTCTACTTAACCTTCCTGCCCCATGCCTGCTCCAGCCTGCATGCAGCTCTCTGTATTGCAGAATATATTTGAACAATCAAACTTAGGAGTTATTATTTTGCTTTCCATTGTCCATCCTTATAAAAGCACACATCTTTCACTGGGTTCCCTCTTCCCTGAAATCAGATTACTTCTTTTTTTTAAGTTTGTAATATTGTTTACCATTTTCAGTGGAAAGTGCCCTGTAATTTAGGTGGAAAATCTAAAATCATTACTACTTCTCCGGATGATGCAACATACCATAAATGAGGATCATTTCTAAAACAGCTATAATCATCATTGGGCAATACACACGAGGATAAGAACAGGTAAATAATGAATTCATCCATCCATTTAACTAAAAATCTATTGTTAGCCAAAGTTATTAATCAAATCTTTAGCTAGTGGTCAATAGAAAAACAAACAAAACGCCCCCTGAGCCGGCTCCACAATGTTGCTCTGAATGTAAGCCATTAGAATTGCAGAATATGAACCCTTACCGAAAAAATGCAACCACCCAAACAAAGTGCATTTATGGAGGAAGTGTGGCAGAACAAGAACAAAAATCCCCTTCATGTGAAATGCATCTGAATGTATATAACATTCTCGCTAGCTGTAACAATATGCAATAAATTTTTCTTAACGTATGGGCGTTATTTTTTTCCATTTACAGGAGGTGACTGAATTTATACATGTTTCAGGAGCAAAATATTTGTAACTCTTCAAGTTGTAGCCCGGATTATTAGAAACACAGATAGGGTAAACAAAGCTAATGCTGTTCTTTAAGTAATATCTATCACTTCCCTGTTATTGAGTTATTTCTTTTAACAATATAGGGGTTTTTGATGCTATGTGTCTGAGCTGAAGACTTTAGATTCTTTATTGTTCTCCATTTTGATGAAAACAATTGAATCGGGGACTGTTATATTGAGTTTTGCTCCGTAAATATACTGAAATCATATTTTTGTTAGAAACTATCAATAAATCCAGTATAAGAAAAGTAATAAGATACAAATATGAGCAGGACCTTTGCAAAGGAAATATTACAAAGAGAGTGTGCCCATAAAACATATTAGGGAATGTGTTTTCTCCCCTGTGTTTGAGGAAAATACAGAAGGAATTACAGGGAACTGTGTTATTTTTAATACAGATATAACACGTGAAATCAGATGACTTTAACTGCTGGGTTGTAACATTCAAGAAAATAACCAGACATGGATAGCTAATGTGTGGGTTGTCTTAGGAGGGCATTATTTAACAGCCTGAAGACGTATTTCTCATTATCACAATTTGCCAACACAAGGCATCTCTCTCCAAAAAATGACCGTGTGGGTACACACATAACTGTACAAATCCATGATGTGCATGTGGAAATACTAATGTTCACACACATGCCATTATTTTCTGTGTATATGCATCCATAAATCACAGGTGGATCTGTACATATATGTGGGTGGGTTTTTTTGTTGTTGTTAGTCAGAGGAAGAACTCACCACCAACAGGATCTAGGGAAAAGAAACGCTGATGAGAGGAAGTGGAAAATTAAAGGCAGCAAATTAAGTGTGGAACATCCCCCAAAGTCACAGCTAAAGGCAGGAACAGACCAGCCCTGATCGTGCTGCCTCTGAGCCGCAGCTCTGCTGCCTTGCATCGACACAGCTACAGCCCCACTGCAAACAACAAGTCGGGCGTGCAAGAGAGGGCCTCCAGGATCAGGTCACATGTACAGATGCAATGGGCATGGCAAACACAGAAACGTTCCCCAAAATGTATGCACTTCCAGCGGTTTGTTGAACAATCTCCAGGGTGGCACAAGGGAGGAATTCTTCTGACATCATCTGGTTTTGTCTACATTTTATTAAAAAACAATTTACATTCAGCAAGGAAAGCTGTCTTAAAGACCTATTGTTTTCCCTTGTTTCCAGCAGCATCAATGGCTCATTCCTGCTCTTCCTGAACTTAACACCCTCGGCTCTGTCATTGTATAAGCGGCCAGGGCTGCTAAGGCTGTGCGAGGCGGCCCTCAGCCATCTGCACCTGAGGCACGGCCGCAGGAGGCAGCAGCAGGCCTCGTTCCAGCCTCTGTCCCAGCCTCCCTCTGCAACTTTTGTCATTTTATCATTATTTGTTGTGTTTTTTTTCCTCCCCCTGCATGCATTGTACGTGTGAGCCTTATGGCACTGGCTTTGCCATGGATGGAGGTCTCTGGCTTTCTTGATGCATGCAGTCAGAAGTAACGTTGACTTCAAAGATTGTAAAGCATGGCAAATAGCAGATTAGCAGATTTGCAGTGCGCTTTGTGCTTCATTTGAAATACTGATGGGAAATACGTTGTTATTTAAAATTGGATTAAATTAAACCATTTCTATAATGCAAAACAGTGTTATCGTAAGCACATTTAACTAAGAGCAGTCATGACTACACTCAGTTAATTACAATATAATTATAGATATTAAAAGAAACAGACTGTTCATAGCCCTCAAGTTGTGCATCACATCGGTCACCACCGAGCAGTACAAGTTCCATCAGTTCCATCCCACTGTTGGCAAGGGCCATGGCCATGCTTGTCTCTTATCCTTGCACTCTCATCCCCTTTCCCACTGCTCAGCCTCCAGCTGCTTGATAACAGAGATAGGACCATAAAGTTCCCCTTCCCATTTTCCAAAGAAAAATGTCCTTACCTCTTCTTCAGAAGAGCTCCAGCTTCTTGAATGAAGTTGCCTCCAATTTCTTAACTAATGGTAAAACAAAACAAAAAGAGGGAAAAAAAGATGGGTAGCAGCTGGTGGTCAATTCGCAGGAAGAGCTGATCCCAATCTGGCTTTCAGAAATACCTGAAAGCAATTTGCTGGTTCCCAGTACCAGGTGCTCTGAGGAAGGGAGATGCCTCAGGGCTTTCATCAGGATATGAACCCTACAGGGAAAAGGAAGAGCCAGGCACCCAGAGAGACTCCCAGAAAGAAGAGCAGTACCGGGATAAGAGCTCATTGTAGGCATTTTTTAGAGCTTCTTTGGGAAGGGCTGTGATTGTAAGAGGCATTTTCTTTGGAGAACTGACTCCACTGCAGCAAAGGTCTGCACCATAACATCTATTTCCAAAAGGTCTGGTTAGGACAGCGTGGCTAAAAATACACTTTCCAAAGATGGCAACTAGAAGGACACATTCACACAAGTTCTGAACTATTGTTGTAGTTGAAAGAGAAAGTCTTTTCATCTGAAGGCCCTGTCCTTTACAATACAAGTAACAAATAAGTAATTCAATTAACAGGGGAAAAAGTCCTGTATTTACATAAAACCAGGACTCTGAGAAGGACATATATAATGCTTGGGTAACAGAGCTGACTTTGTAAGGTAAAATCAGAACTCTAAAGGGAGTAATACTGCTTGGGATTCCAAAAGTTGTTTGGTTGGTGTTTTTTAAACCTAGAGAGAGTTGTTTCAAAATATGGAGAAAAAGATGGGTGTTCTGTTTGAAGAGCTTCCCCTCTTCCAAAACTGTGAATAACCCACCCACAGTGATCATACACTGCCACTCACCTGGCTGCCTCCCTACAGCATCACTTCAGGAGACTGAGGATTGCAGAGAAGCTAGCTGAGGACAAACCTTCCTCTTCCTCAAGGAATAAATAGGGTTTGTATGCAAAAGGGGCAGGAACCAGCTCCTTTGGGCAGCTCAGGCTTTCCACGTGTTGGGCTGGCTCCTCTCACTGGTGACAAAGGAGCCCTAAACCAGAGAGGGCTCTGGGCAGAGGACACCTCCCCTGCAGCATGGGCTCCTCAGCAGGGCTGGCTACAGCCACTCTGCCATCTCCCTCTGCCTTTTGCCATTTTGCAGCTAAATATTTGTAAACAATATATATATATATATTTGTATCAGCTATGCAGCTGATCCTCCCCTTTCCGAAATCAGAAGCCCCAAATCACAGAGAAATAAAAGCATTGGCCATTTCAGTTACCTGTGATTTTGGAACAGTAACACTTGGACAGTTTTTGTACCTTTCTTGAACCAAAGTTCAGGTAAAAGTTTATTAGTTTTGAATTATTGAGTTGCTTTTTTTTTTATTTCTTTTTTTGCATGCGGACTTCTGGGTTTTCTCAACAGCTGGCAGTGCAGCAGACATATCCCCATAGAAAGGCTTGTGGCTGAGTATCTGCTGCCTTACTGGGAACTGAGATAGGCAAAACTCATGAAAAAAAAATATATACATAAATTAAATAATAAAATCTTTACTAATTAAATTTCTGGCTAAATTTTGCTCACTGAAGAGGAACTGATTTTCCAGACATAAACCTAAACTTCGTGGTTCTCGGTCTCCCTTCCTCTCCATAACGTCAGCACGTGTATCCGGACGAGCACGTTTTGCACAGCTCTGAGGCAGTGCCTTCCTCTTCCATTCTCTCAGCAGAAGCCGAAGTAGCATAGACCAGGAGTGCCTCAGAGCAGCACAGGGCAGCAGCTCCCCCAGCCCCAGCGCCTCAGGCCCAGCCACCTGCCCCAGGGTGGGCCCCTGCGACTGCCACCCGCCCAGGCTGCAGCCACCCCTCGCAGTGTGTCTGACAGCTGTCAGGCATTGAATCCAATCCTCGGCGCTGAACGCAGACGTTAGCACGCCCTATCACTGGGCTATGAAGTCTGAAAGCCATCCGACTCATATGACGTAGGTAATAAAGGCAATAATGGCACATAATGTGGGCAGCTCTCATTTTTTCTCACGCGGAGCAGCAGTGCCGAGGCTGACTCAAGGCTTCCCAGTAAGCACAAGCAGAATTCAATTTCCCGTTTGCAGCAGAGCAGCTCCTTGGCTCCAGCCCTGCAGGATGACTCAGAGCACCAGGCTGGGCACGCTCCCATGGCCCCACGCACCATGTGCCCACCCCTGCTCCCTGCACCAGCACCCAGCTGCAGAAGGTACCCCTGGCCACGGGTCTCAGAGAGTTTTCTGCTGTATGTACACGTATGACAGCATTTCTCACTGCTGATCATCCAGCTAAAGTTAAGGGCAGGCACCAAATGCTAGATGAGGGCACTCAGGAGGCAGTTGTCTTGTCCTCAACATGTGCCCCTTTCTTGGTCTTGGTGCTGGGGAGGGAGCAGTGAGGGGTGCCCACCCCCAGACAGCAGCTGGAGAAGATCCTTGTGCAGGTGGCAGCAGTGGGGTGGGAGGAGCGCCCTGCAATGGCGATCACTCAGCCCCATTTCCTGCAGAACCCATCCCTTCCAGCAGACACCGAGCTGAGGTTTGTTCCCAAGCAGCTTAGCTAAATGAGGGTTATTTTAAGCCTGCAACAGTATTTCCAGATTTGATTCAGTGAAATGTAGTACAAAATACAAAAGGTTAAATGGCTGCTTATATTTCCTCTCCTGAGACAAAACAAGCGGAGGTTCTATGCTCAGCCTCCCTCCCCAGGCCCTGTGTGTTTCCTGAAGATGGCAAGAAATGCCTCCAGACGTCGCTCCCTGTTGGAAGGGGCAGCAGGACTATGTCACCAGCTCTCTTTTCCTTCCCCCCCGCCCCTTCCTTCCCTGCTCCTGTGTGCCATCCGTCATGGCCTGAGCTGGATGGGATGGGGCCGGTGGGTGGGTGGCCCTGCATGGCTCTGTGGGTGCTCCCACCGTATCCCAGCACTTTGGGGTACCCAGGGAGGGCATGGGGGGTGGAAGGGAGCGGAGGGCTGAGGGTCTCCTGAGCTCCCTGCTTGCCTCCCCAGGAGATCTTTGTTTCTGACCAGCTGAATTTTTTCCTCCGAGTTTGGGAATGTAGGTCTCATTAATGAGATTAATGGGAGTTGACTGTATGTACAAAGGGGACAATAGGTCCCTAAGACAAGCCGTGTCTCCTTTGGGGAATCTGTCAGTACAAATGGGGAAGACACGTAGATTTGTTGTGGTCTCTTTAGATGCCAGAATGCTACAAGAACAACAGCGTGCCGTGGAGGCTGCGGCAGCCCTTGTCATGGGGGTAATTAGTGAGGGCTGGTGATGTGCACAAATGTCTGAGGGAGAGGGCTGCTCTCCTGGCTACCCAGCTCACAGCACATCCACAGGTAAGGAAGCTGATCTATAAATGTTGTGTTAATACATAGAAGGTAAAAACTGAGTAGGGTTGTTTTTGTGGGTAGTTGCAGTAGGCAGGGCAGGTTCATGCCTCTTCCTCTGTTTCAGTCTCTTTCTGGTCAGAGGAAGAAGAGACCCAGCTCGCACCATCCTCACCCTCGCAACCAATAAGGCTGTGTCCTGTGGCAGTGCAGGAAAACAAAACCCTAAAGACAAACCTCCGGGTGTCTTCACAAGTCCTGAATTGTCTCCCAGGGTTTGCAGTCTGCTCTCCCCTGCAGCCCTCCACTTACCTGCAGCAGGACTCCATCCCCAGCAGCTCTGCATGTCACAAAACTAACCCATGTTTTCTGCAGAAAATATCCCTTGAAGGCTGTCCCTAGCCCAACACCAAACCCATCATTTACTTTGGCTTTTATGGCATCGAAATACGCCTGTTCTAGCTGGAATATTAAATAAAACCTGCCTTTGATTAGACATATGCTTAAAGAAATGCCATTTTCTACTCAAGATTAAGTGAAATTTTATCATTTTGGGCTTATGCTGAGGCACTTCTGTTACAAAATGAAGTCAAAGTTTGAATGAGAACCTATTACTTCTATTACTCCCTCCTGAGCCATTGCAAGTAAATATTATATAGATTATGAGAAGAGATGAGGAGATCAGGCAGATTGGCTTCTTGATCAAGGTTACGCTGTTCTCATTATGCAGCAGCACATCTGGAATGGTCCACTGGTACCCTGAGAATTCCTAATACATTAATAAGACTTACACCTCCCATAATTGCATTTGGCTGATTAACTTTCACCCAGCTGGTCTTAGCTGCATAAAAAGGTATTTCATAAGCTTGTTATACAGAAGAAAATTCTGAACATCTTTGGCATATATCTTGCCAACTTTTATTCAGACCTGAATAACTCACTTTCTGGCAGCATTCAGCACAGATGAATTTAAAATACCCATCACAAACATTAGCCCCCTCGAGCCTGAAACTTCCAGATGTATAGTCGGGACCATATGCCATGGAGAGCAGATTATGTATCGTTTTGTTATTGGCCATTTTAACATTCAGCCCGAGCTGTCCCTCCTTCCTCCTAATGGAAGTTTAGCCCTTAAAGCTTATAAAAGTAGCCAGGCGAGGTTTTTGGCTTTCTAAAGGCCATAGCTTTAGACCTCTGGTGTAGATGCTTTTGTTCCTGCAGCTGAATGCTTTCCAGATCACAGCAGAGTCTGTTTGCTCTTTGAGGAGAGAGGAAAGAATCCATACATTCCCCACTAGATAAAAATGCAGAAACCCCTTTGTTCCATAGCAAACAAGGCGGCTGGAGATCCATTCTTCTTCTCCTACCATTAGGTGTCACTGCAGTAAATGGAAATTACAGACAAATGGCTTGAAAAGAGAAACCATTACCAAAGATTGTTCTGTGAGAAAATAAATAAATATGTTTATAAAGTAAACGATGTGTGTATTCTAAGAGCACCTTGGATATACATCGGTTTCTCTAAACAACAAGCAATTTTTTTCAACTTCCCAGGGTCCTGAATGGTTTAAGAAGGCAGTTGCTCTAAGCACTTCCAGAAAGTATTTAGGGATCTCATCGTAAAGGAATAGCTGAAATAGACTTAAAAGGTGCCACCAGTGTTTCTTTATTACTGGCTTCACAAAACTTTGTTACTGTATTGCAGGTGGGTTTGTGTATTCACAAAGCAGTAGACTGGAAAAGAAAGAGCAGATTGAGCAGTTAAAGTACTTCAGCATAGTCCTGCTTTCCAACTTCAGCCCTATCAAATCCATTTCATTTCTCTGCTATACACAGATTCACAGTTATCATGGTCAAAGAACCAAAGAAAACTGTAGCATTCATGTGGTTCTTATTATTTTAATTTTGCAAGATGTTGCCATCCTATCACCTTAACACTTCATTTCATGTTTGCTGCTGAGTACCTGGTGTAGCTGTCGTGGGCAAATATTTGTGCTTTTAACATCTGTAGTTCTGTCGTACTTCTGATTTCCCCTTACAGGAGCTGATTTAACCCCGAGAATTCTTGGACACCAAAACCAAAACCCCCAACAGCCTTATTTTCCTCCCTCCAGCCCTTCTTTGCGAAGTCCAACCAGTGAAGCCCTCCAACCTACAGCTGACTGCTGGAGGCCGTGGCTCTGCTGGCTCTGCTGGATGAAGCTCCTGCTCCTCGAGGACCACACCAAATTTCTCCATTGAACCATCCAGATTCATTCTAATTACTGCAGTCATTTGCAACTCTATGGACAGTAACTTAATTTGGTTGGTTGCTCATGATGCAAGGTTAATATACATACTTAAATCACAGTTTTACTTCCATGGGATGAAATGGAAAAGTCTATGGCTTGTTCTCTTTCTGTTCCTGCCACTGGAGCAGGACTGATCTTTGTCACCTGCCTGATCCGTGTGACCTAATTCAGTGTCTGGAAAGTTTCACTGAGACCTGAAATGCTTTTCTTGCAAAGAGTTCCTGAAGCAGCTTTATATATAGATAGATAAGAAAATTAAGAATATTCATTAAAATTATAATAATAATATATGCTGCAGCATAGGACTGTGCATATTATGTACATATTTTAATTGCACATCTACACATACATACCATTTATATGCTGTGTATTTCTATATACAAAACACAGGCATATATACATATACATGTATATGTATGCATTCTGCACCTAAAATCAAACAGATCTCTGCATTAAAATTGTCGTTACTCTCCCACTGCAGTGGCTTGTATTTTGGTAGATGAAGACAAACTGCTTAGACCTTGAAAAACACATGGGCTACTCAGATAGATGGCATCTGGGAGGACTCCGAACTCCCTCAACATTCTATAGGGAAAAACAGAGCCAGGTGCATTTCTGCCTAAATCAAATTAGCTGGAAGATGCCACATCCAATTGTAGTAAATTGATGTGAGAGTTTGTGATGTCTATAGCAGATCTTACAACAAAGGTCAATGTGCGGAGACGTAGACAACAGGCTGGTATACAGCAACTTGCAGCAGAGCTGCTCGAACAAAAGCATCGGAAGATGTAAAATGCAATCGATTTTTTAATATAGGAAAATACACTCTTAATGATAGATTTCAATTAATTCAGCCCAGTTGTTTATATCTCTTAAAATGCGAATATAAAATGGTGTTTGATGGAGGCATTTCAGGACAGGATTGGAAGATATTTTTAACTGTAAGGAATAAGAATGGGTTTATTATAATCAAGTTCCAGAATGCAATCGATCTGGATTACATGGGCAGGGAAGCTTGGAAAAGCTTACAGAAACTCATGGAAAATCTACTGACGTATGTCAAATTTACCTATCGTTGTCACTGCTTTTAAACATCCCCCTCGACATCAGCAAGTTTCTATCATGTTTTATGACACTTAATTATCCCTAATTTTATCCAATTAACTTCACGAGACATCTAAAGCAATTCAAATGTTTTCTTAAATAAATGGTGGGAAAGCAGCAGTTAAAGGGAGGCACAAACATTTTCCAGTCAGGAAACTGCTGTTGTTAGAATGCTGAGGGGAAAAAGTCAACAGCCTAAATTTTGGATGAAGTCTGTCCATGTAACTGTAAATGAAAACTTAAACCTGTATGTAGAGGAGTCTTTTATTACTTAATCGTGCAGTGTTTTCTCCACAGGATTTTTTGCCTTATTCATTGGGCAAAAAAAAAATACTTACTATATATATACATATATATATACTTTTAATCTCCAAGTGCCATCTACCATTCATCACTCAAAATCAGAAGGGAAGACATTCATTTATTTGCAGGTATTCTTGCATAGCTTTCATTCCAGCATCTCAGTGCTCTAGGAAATATCTGTGGATTTGTCTTTGCCAGATATAAAAAACCAATAGATGATATAATTCAGTCTTTAGGATGGAAACTGAGAACCGCAGGTCAAGACTACTAGCCCTAGATGCCCAACCTGCAGAGATTCAGACCAGGTTTTTTAGGGATTTGTAACATTTTCAGTGCATTCTATCCCAGTCCAGCCGATGGCCATTGTGTTTGTGACTGACCCACAGCTTCCACACTACCGGTGTCACAGTCCCCATCAAATTAACAGGCAAGGAGCAGCTGGGGACGGGCTGCAGCACAGGAGGCGACTTCCCTCCACAGCAGGGGACCTGGGGAGGGATGGAACGAGGGCAGCAGCTCCTTGCAGGGCTCACTCCCATCACCTTCAAAGGACCCAGCGTGATCAGAGGATCTGGCTGGACTGATGGAGAAACTGGTAGCCATGGTCAGAGCAACACAATGCTTCCAGACCAGAATATCATTTACATACCCCAATGGTACTGAGTCAGGCTAAAGTGTTTCACTTATTCTGGAGTAAAGCCACGGCAGGCTGATAATTCCAATATATTTTCAACTCATGTATTCAAATAGTTGAGCCGTATTTGTGCTTTAAATAGTGCTGCTACAGCAAATATAAAAGCACTTTGCATTTCAAAATACCCTTCAGGGGACAGGGCGGCTCAGAGGACTGGGGCCAGGATCTGTGTCACTCACCTCTCCCCTACTGGTTCTGGTTTGGGCAGGCCAGCAGCAGACAGGAGGGTCCTCTGGAAGCTCACCAGGCAGTGTGTAGAGCTGCAGAGACACTGTCCTCTCTGCCAGCGGTGTCACCCGCGCCCACCTCCATTAACTTCAGAGCAATAGCGCTGAGGCCAAGAGGTGAACAAGCCCAGGAGTTAAATTACCGCTCAGCTGCAGAGAGTAATTCTGCTAGACAAGAGGGAGTGCACTGATATCATAACAGCACTGCAAGCCCTCCTCACTGCTGGTTATCTTCCTGGAGGTAGATGCACCCTTGTGTTTCAGTTTGCCTACTGGGGGACAGCAGTGACAGCACAGCACATGTTGCTGCTAAGGACCCACTGAGGCCATCTCCAGAGAGAGTAGTATGTATGTGCCAAGGAAATAAAACCAGAAAAATAGCAATATTTTTGTGATGGATACAACATTAGAGGTGGTCATGGCCCAGGAGAATGGAGGGATTCGTGGACATGGCAGAACAGCCCTGCAGGCAGCTTCTGCAGGCCTGTGGCACAGTGCTGCTGCTCGGCCATGAATCGAGCATCTGGGAACCAACCTAGGTGCTCTGAAAAATCAAATTTACTTCTAAGTGAGCCAGAGGACTCTGCAGTAGCTGGGAAGCAGTGCCTGACACAAAGAACCACAGTGCATCCTATTGTGTGCAGCCCTCACAGAGCTGTGGGTGCTATCCAGAACAGTGTGCCTGCAGTGGATACACAACCTGGCTGCTGGCAGCCAGTTCTACCATCACCACATTTACACTATCACAGATTAATTCAAGAGTGCAAGTCAAGTATTTTTTAGATTATTTGATGTATTTTTTGTCAAAACATTTCAGTAGAACTGTTGCAGATAACTTTATTCAACAGAATTCGCCAGTTTTTGAAGCTGAACTGCAGAAAGGATAGGATGAAGGTAGCTATGGTCAAGGTGAGCCCTGCAGTCCTATAGGATGCTAGGACCCCTGGCTGGCATTACAGCATCTTCATGGTGCAGGAAGATCACCTACACATAGGGCAGGCTCTTCTTGGGTTTGCTAGAGCAGTGTTAGGAACAGATTGCAGCAGCTGTGGTAGACAAACCGGTTGCATTACAGCAGATGTTTTGCCCTGACAGCTCCTGCACACACAAATAACGCCGTCCTTCTGCATGCTGAGGAGGAGAGACAACTCATCTGGAACAGCATGCTGGAATTTTTTCTGTCTGTCAGCAGAGCCTCTACGTTAGTTGTAATTTTTATGCATTAGTGTTCTGGTATCTCTGTCCATGCAAAATTGGACCCTGTGGAGGAGTAATTTTTTGCCTGGCTTCCTAAGGAAATGAAGCTTGTTGCAATCAAGCTGTTTGTGTGTCTGTCTGGGTCCCTCTTTATCCTCCTTGTAATAACTTCTAAGGCCCTCAGCTGATTTCAGCTGAGTTTGATTGGCAGCAGGCTCAAAAACAAACATTTCCACACACGGCACAAACATAAGACTCAAAACAAGAAGCCCAATGGTGCCTCTCACTGACAGAAGGCAAGATCTAGCAGGTTCTAGAGGCAAGATGTATCAAAGGCAGCTGAGGTCCCTTGATTTGTTTAACCCAGAGTAGAGGAGGCTGAGGGGACAGCTTGTGGCATTGTATAGCTCCTCAGAGGGACAGCAGCAGGGCATGAGGGAATGGCATGGAGCTGTGTTAGGGAAAGGTTCTTCACCAGAGGATGGTGGCCATAGAACAGTCTGCTCCGCACAGTGGTCATGGCCCCAAGTGCCAGGGTCCAAGGAGCATTTGGGCAGTGCTCTCATATGTAGAGTTTGAATGTTGGGTGGTGCTGTGTGAAACCAGGAGTCGATCTCAATGATCCCTGCGGGTCCCTTCCAACTCAGGATATTCTATGATTCTCTGACTCTGTGATTTTACCCTGTCAGAGCAAGCAAGTTGTTAGGTATGTTTAGCATAAAAGTATCGACAGCCATAACTGCGTGTGCAATGCTAATTACAGAAACACAAAATACCCAGCTGTGAATGGGACCGTTCCATGCTGACTCCTGTGCATTTATTAGATTACTCATGGAAATTAGCAAAAAGTCAGTTTTAACAGCGTGAGGATCCAAGCCGTGACATAATGGGACAAGAAGAGACACTGAGATGACTTCTTGAAGGTGACACCCTCTGAAGTGGTGACATTCAGGTGCTACAGGAGACGCTATTTCTTGGGTGCCTTTCTGGGATTTGCACTTAAACAGAATTATCCTGTCTACATCTTCAAGTTATGCCAGCTGAAGTATATTCCCCAATGGTTAAACCAGCAGCTCTCCATACTTAGGGAAAACACAGGTAACTGTTAAAGACCTGGAGGCCTGACATATAGAGTTGGTGAGAACAGAACTAAGAGACAAGAACGCTTCTTGTGCTGACACATCTAATATCCCACAGTCCCCACGCAAACCTGGGTTTGCTGCCCTTTTACAGTCACTGAATATGCATGCATGTCCCAAAATGTTGATGCTAGGACATGCACTTATTGCTGAATCCTCGGAACTTAACACCTGCTAAATAAAATCAGAGCCGTCTTTCAGGGAGATTTCAAGTTAATAGCAAGCACTTTTTTTTTTTTCTGTGAGCATTTTCCAATAAAGAAAACCACTGTCATTGAAAAGAGGCTTTCCAATCAAAATACTCACCCGGCCACCCATGAGTTCTCCATGTCTTTGTATATTTCTTAATGAAAAATGTCAGCTTTCAGAAGCAGAAACTGCTGTGAGAATGAAGAATGGAAATGATAAAGAAGACTTGCCTATGTACAGAAAGGACAATTGTTTATCCAGAACTTTTATTTAAACAAAAATGGTGATTATTTCTAGCAATCAATTTTAAGAACACACATGCATAGACTTCATCTTGGCACCACCTGTGACTCCTCACCTCATACCTCTGGCCCCCGTATTTCTGGTTGCTGGACTCAAGGCTGCTCAGTGGAATCACGGCCTGACCCCCTGTTTGGCTGACACACCAAGAGGCTCAGGCAGGATGGGGATGCCAAGCAGCCCAGCTGAGATCTGACAAGAGGGCTAGACGCTGATTTAACCTCCAAGCAACTGCAGCTTCCACAGGACACAGTGGTGTTAGGGGAGAACCAGAGTGGTTTGACAACAAGGTCATGGAGTAGAAAGGAAAATCAGAAAGGAAATTAATCTGGGCATTTATATTTCTTCGGTAACAGAGAATATTGCTTAGATAACTGAATAGGAACCTTACTTGATCTGACATACATTAAACGGATATTTGAAAATGCAAGTGTGACTATTAGTAGTCCTTGTAGATCCTGCTAGTTAATGTGGGGAAATGAATGAGAAGTAAAAGAAAACAACAACACAAACACACACACATACACAAAAAAAAAAAAAAAAAAAAAAAAAAAAAAAAAAAAAAAAAGAGGGAAAGGAAAGGGAAAGGGGAAGGGAAAAGGAAAGGGAGAGGGAAAGGAGAAGAAAAAGGGAATTCCCAGTAATTGCATCTTTCTACTTCTATTTTCTTTCAGAATGGGAAGTCAAATAAGGCCGTTTCTTCCTCTGTAGAAACAAGGAGTGCTGCCTGTTGAGGTTACGTTCTAGTTTTTCTGGATTTAGATAGAATCCATTCCAGCAGAGGGTTAAAGATCTGTTCCCACTGAGATGAGTGGCAAACCTTCCATCACAAAGCAGAAGCTGGACCTGAATCAATACAGGAAATGTGGCCCATTTTCAGGTTATTAAAGGAATTGTGAATTTCACTGCACACAAATTTTCTGTAGGAATTTTTTTGCATTTTCTTTTAAAATTCTGATCAATTCCTGCCCCTCTTGAAGATTCAGATGCACTGAGTGAAGTGCAGTGCTGAAACTGGGCGTATTTATTGACAATGAAATGAGAGCAGTACACTTCCAAGCAATTTAAAAATAACTCCATTCGATTAGTTTCAATGTAAGGATGATAGCACAGAGGATTATTTTTCTGTTGTAGTAAATTATTTATGTGAAAGTCGTTTTCCCTTTAACGAGTAAATCTTCCTTGACACAATTGCATTAGGACTCCTGGATTTCATAATGGGGTTATCAATGGATGCGCACAGATTTCGAAGTAAGCTAAGCTCGGGCCTTATAGAAAAATGACCACTGTACTTCCATCATCACAAATGCTCTTCCATGGCGCTTCACATCAGGGGTGTGAAAATATCGGACTGCTGCTCAGGGTTTTCTCCTATTCCTTGCTGTGTGGGAAGTCGTGTTTGCTGGGGTGATAGCAAGGAGCCCCATCTTGATGGTGGGGATGGCACCCATGGTGGCAGTGCGGGCCTGCATTCAGCTGAAAGCTGCCCTGCATAGCTCAGTGTCATAGAAACCCAGCAGGATGGCATGGGGGGTCATGTGTGCAAAGAGGGGGTGGAGCAGCCAAACCTCTACCTACAGGCATCCTTGTCCCTCTGTAGATGCACATCATCCTCTGCACCACGGTGTCAGCGTGGTGCAGCATGGTATCATCCCTCTTTCAGCACTATTTTTTCTCTGCACAGCAGCAATTCTAATATTCTTCTTTTATTACCACAGGAAAAAAATAATCTCATCTTCCTCCTGCTGTTCTTTTCATCCCGCGGTGAACAAATGAATGGTACAGCAGTGACTGCCCCCCAGTAGATTTTGGCCTGGGTTCTCTAGGTTTCTATGTAGCGGAATACGAGACTGGTAGTAGCAGGATCCTCTGAGGAGTCATTTTTCAGAAGATGATGCAGCATCAGGCACAGACTGGTTTTGTGTCTTCCTTGGGCATATTTAAAGGCACATGTACACTCCGTGCAGTGCCAGGGAATAATTGAAACCCGTCCAATTTATATGGCATTTCTATAATTCCTGCTTCTTGCTACGTACAGTAGCGTGGCATCACAAACATATAGGCACGGCAAGGAATGATCTTGTCTAAAGCTGGACACGGAGAGTCCATTAAAGGGGATGGGTAGTGGGCAAGCCAAGGACAGACTGGGGAGAGAATGGACTGTAAGGAGCTCTCAAGAAAAATCAGGCTTCCTGATTGGAACGGAGTAGAAAATTTCAGTTGGAAGAGACCTTCAGAGATCATCTGGTCCAACTGCCCGACCACTTCAGGGCTAACCAGGAGTTACGGCACATTCATGAGGGCATTGTCCACATGCCTCTTGGACACTGACAGGCTTGAGGTAAAAATTAGGGACTGCACTTTTTTAATTAGGAAGAGCACTTTCCAGATCATGGAACTGGCATACAGTAATGCTATTCAGAGGTGAGAACAGGGGGGAAAAAATCCAACAGACCACCAGAGTCTGCTGTGATGGACATAGCCATGCAAGTAACCACACCTAAGAGCCCAATATATGGCACCAATTGCTACCAGTTCAGTAAAAGCAAATGAGCTGTTTCCTGTGTGGAAAGTACTATGCCTGCTTTTCCTAAGTTTGCCTTGAAACTTGTCTTTCTGTGAACTCCCACTTAACAAAGAGCAGTCAAGACTCAGTCCTAAAACTCAGTTTAAGCTTCAAAAGCTATGCTTAGGACAGCGTGTGAACCTGTACCAGTAATGTCAAACCTGGCCGTTCTCCCATTTGGCATTTCAGGGAAACAAGAAAGTTTCAGAAGGCATTTGGAAAGGTGGCAGAGGCAGGTTCTGAGAGGCTTGTCACAAACCTGTGAGCTCCTGCTTCCCCTCCCCATGCTCAGCAGTCTCCTGCTCACCTTGGTGCTGACACTGCTGCCCGGCAATGCTCGGGATGCGGTGCCCCAGGTGGGAGGAGTGCTGGGAGCGTCCCCTGGCCCCTCTAACCTCTGGCCTCACTGCCACAAACATTGGGATTCTAAGCAAATTTCCAAGTCTGTGCTTTTCTGAAAAACTGGGTGTTTGGTGAACTCTCAAAACTGCCAACACAAGATGTGTGCCTATCAAAAATATTGGCTTGATAAAAGTAGACGGTGACACACACCTCCCACAAGTGTTTCTCCTATACTTCGCCCTTGAGAATTCAATCCTCCTTCAGACAGTAA
>PPHD01005007.1:0-27277 GCA_002909625.1 Bambusicola thoracicus | reverse complement strand
TTTCTTAAGTACCTACACAGCAAAATGCAATTCAATAAGAAAATTCTTTAGAAAACCACATACTGCCAACCCCCTGGGAATGGAGTTTGAACTCAATATTAACCTGATCTGACCAACGATAAAAGCAACAGTGCTAGAGGTGTTACACTCCAAAAACAGCTAATCTCTTTAGCATATACTAATGTAAATACCTGCACAATTTCATTAATGCAACACACACTGCCTTAGCAAAAGGGCTCTATTTTGTATGCTCACCTTTACCACGTCTGACAAGATTTTAAAACTACAGAAAGATTTTGTGCATTTTTTTCTCCTATTATTTAACCACTCATCCAGCGCTTCCTCAATTTTATCCAATTAACACTGAAGAAGTTTTATTTGTTATTTCCTACTCAGGTAGCATTTTCTCTTTAAAATATTGAAAATGAAAACATAAATAAATTTTTAAATGTTGTACCTTCGTAAGGGCAGCAGTGTGATCTTCTCCACAACATATATGAACAACCTTCTGAGTTCTCAGTGACTTCAGCAGGGTAGGAACGTACCTGTCTGAGAGGTTTAATACAGCAATCGATTGCTTATTTTGAAAGCAAAAATCAGAAAACAAATAATTTCGTCCATTCATTCTTACTCTGTTTCAAACAAAATACAATTGCTGTGGCTGAGCCTACATCTTTGAGGTGGTACAGAATTACTATATTGAGCTACAACAGAAAAGAGACAACATGTTTTGAGTAGTTTAATGTGTTTCACTATTTTAAAGCATTCCATTATGTATCCATCAGTCATAGTTCAATACTATTAAATGACTGATAGCATGGAGGTATCTAACTTCCTTCTAGGGTGGCAACACATTAACTTAGCCACTGCACTGCACAAAGTAATGCTTCTAAATGTTAATACTAGAGTCTATGAAATTGTCAGGTACACAAAGATGTCTGGAAAAAGACCCTATCTAAACATAAGCAAAAAGAGGTTTTACTGAGGAGTAAAAAATAAAGCGTTCATCAGTGTTGCAAAGAGTGTGTGAAGCAACTGAACTTTCCCACAGGAAATTTGATTTCTCCAGAAAATTACCGAAAGTCTGTGTAAATGTCTTATTACACAGGTATGGCCACATTTAAACCATGAATTCAAATATGCTTCTTAATTACAATGTATTTTTCTGATTTTAGGGGGTGTTGGAGCAAGGGACCAGTGAGAGAACATCAAATCACAAAACTAGCTATAGACTCTATAGCTAACTGTATTCTGAGGGAACGTGACAGCATATACTCCTGTGCCCTGACAGCGTACATATAATGTAACAGAACTGAGAGAGAAACCAATTTTTGTCTAATTTAACTGCTTTTTGAAGTTGTTAATGAGTATCACGACCCTAACAGAGGAAATTTTGGGAACGGTTAGCTGAAAAATCACAAACTGCTCATCACACATGGCCTGAGAAAGAACAATATCCACATAACAGTACTAAACTATGAAGACATCTAATAGCTAGTGCACAGAAAGCCACTCAGAAAGCCTAAGACACACAGAAAAATCTACTCACAGGGAGAGAACACAAGCCAAGCAGACTAGAATTTCAACATGATGCTGTCAGAATTTTCACTACAAAACAGCCATTGGAGCAAGAAAAAAAGAAATTAAAACTCTGTCTTCCTTATGTAATCTTGCACAGCATTGGCACCATCAGAAGGTACTCAACAAAGGTTTGTTTTGTCCACTTCTATTTTAGGAATACTGGTATCTTCACATTCACAAACCAGGACTGTAAGCACGCTGCTTTACTGTAGTAATGACTACTTACCATTATCATCATTAAGACCCAGCTGTCCAAATTTGTTGCGTCCCCATCCAAAGATGGCTCCAGAAAGAGTTAATACAAAACTGTGAGCTCCTCCTGCTGCAATCTGTGCAAAAGGGATTCCCAGCAGAGACTTAATCACATGTGGGGAGCTCTGTTTTTTATACTCGTAACCTAAGCCCAGCTGGCCATATTTATTTTGTCCCCAGGAAAACACTTCACTTCCTGTTCAAATAAAGAAATACAATCAATATAATTATATAAGATCTATTTACTTTAAGAACAACTAAATGCTAAGTCAGACAGTTACTCTCAAATTTCTTTCAGTTTGAAAATGCACACAAACCACTGAACACTTCTGAAGCGAAGTTTCTCTTGTTCAACCCAAATCTTTAAATAACGTTTCCAACCCTCAGCACTGTCCTCAGTGCTCCAGTCTCAGCAGTGACAGATAAATGGTGCCCGGTTATCATGAACCAGGATACTCCTCCATGGAGAGTTCCATCACCGCACACACTTTTATGCAGAGAACTCAGCAAAGCTGCATGCTAGACATCCAAAGGTTTCCAATTTCCAATCACAACCCTCATTTAAGCTTGTATATGGTAACAGACATTTTTCTACACACAAAGATTTTAAAGTATATTGCATTAAACATATAACTGATGAAGAATAAAGTCATTTGGGGCCTTATAAAGTTAAAAATGCATAATTTTGTTTTCAAGAAACACAAATCAGAAAGCTATTTATGCACACGTTATCTCCAAAAGAAAATACTTGAATGAACAACCAATGTTCATTACCATTAGGATGAACACCTAATAACACAGATCTGGTACACCTCAGCTAACAGGCTAATTTTCAAACAGTAACGTTACCTATACCCCTTCTAACTCCATTTTTTTCTAACAAACCGTTTATCAAGATACCAAACATTCAGGTCTACCTCTTGAAATGCAGGCCACTTATGCTGTATTTATTTTAAATATGTATGTATAATCTTAAATATATTATACAAACATATACACAAATATATAGATTTTTAAAATATATTTTGTATGTATAAAACTCAGACAAAGGGTTAATTTTGTATCTCAGAATACATATCCTCAAAACAAAGGAATGTCACTAGATTATATATAGCAAAGCCACCAGAATGGCACAGAAATCAATACTAGCCCATGAAAAATTACACAGAGAATCAAAGCACCCAGTCAGTATAAATTTACGTCAATTTAAAAAGATCAGCACACAATTACTACCCCTCCTCTCCACAGTTCTTGCAATTGATATTTTAACCACACAAAAGAGAAACACTGTCAAACACTACCATCTTTGAGTCATCTGTCCCTTTCCCCCCCCTCCTTAACACTATGTATTTCCACAATGAAAATTAACTGTGTCCAGCAGCCACTTGTTTCAGAGTTTCTGGACACAACTCTCATTGTCACAATAAAAACAAACAAGAAGTAAATTTAAATTCTTGTCTGTGTCTATTGACAGTTATATTTAATAGACATGTGGTGCTGTGACACAAGTGAGGCCAACTAAGTATATCCAGGAGAAGTTTCGAGAAAACGTTTAACCATTCAAAATGTGGGCTATCATAGAAAATTAACTATTAACTGCACAATCACCAACAAAACTGACACTTGGCAATAGAAAAGCAGATGAGGAATTAAGCTCCTGTGAGTCTCAACAGCTGGAATTTACAGGCTAAAACAAAAGACTGGTGACCAAGCAGAATGCTAGCGGGCTGAAAATGAAATGGGATAAGAAAAAGGAAAGAAAATAATGATTAATTACAAAAGGAAATAAAGTGAAAGCGAGATGATAAATAAAAAAGCACACACACAAAAATAATAATAATAATCAACACTACCTCAGTTTATGCATTTGTTTTTTAAATTTAAGTCTAAATGAAACAGAACCGAAAACCTTAGAACTACCAGGTAAGAAACAACATATAACTCCAGAAGAATCTTGCTTACCTTTTGAGAGCGCAAGTGAGTGGTAATAACCACAAGCAACTTGCACAATTTGTATCTCTGATAAGCTTTTAATATTTCTATTGGGGCAAGAAAACAGAGAAGGAATTAAGCTACTAGACTGTGTTACCTAATAACAAGTCACACTAAAAGATAAAATAATCAAGTGTATCCTTTCCACTGCAATAATAGACATGAAACTAACTTAAATACTCTACAAGCTATTTAGTAACATCTTAAGTCAAAACCTCTTCTTTGCCAACATCTCCAGTGATTGGTACTGTCTTATTTTCAAGTTAATCAACTCAGTAAAAAACCAAATGAAAGATTAGGGAGGCGTATGTACTTTAGAGATGCTCGGAAGGAGATGTCAGAGCTGAATGGAGGCAATGAGTAAAAGAAGCAAGAAGAGACTCTCCCTCCTTAGTTTTCAAAATAAAAGAAGTTTTACAATGCATTACTCTTTTTTAATCAATATGAGCTGTAAAGGCTGAATTACACCCTACAGTTTGAATACTTCTTTTTACATTTCCAACACTAACTTCAACTTTGCTTACAGAGCCAGTAGGCATCACACTATTACCAACAAGCAGCAAATACGTACATTAAGCTACAGTAAATCTAGTAGATGAAAGAGATGGGAACTCCTGAAAGGCCTGGGGACTTGTAAATTTGATACAGAAATAAATAACCTTTAAATTAGTTATTCTACCTTTCACACTTTACACAAGTCATGGCCTAATTATGAATTCCTCATGTTCTAAAGAATTGTTACTTGGGTTCTTATCTACGTTGAAAAATAACACATTGCTTTTCCAATGGAACTTCCATACTTAGCAGATGACAATTTATAAACTACCTCAGCAAACCCACTGCATACTTCTCACATAAACTGACTTTTTGAGAAAGGAAATAAACAGTCTGAGACATTCATGGCTAAAATACACTCCCTGATAAGTTTTTAAATGTAACAGAATAGCCTGAGCACTGTGATTTAAGTACACTTTTTCAATGAAAATAACTTTACTATATACTTATTGTTTTTAACCTGGGCACTCTGATGCATTCCTCTGTTCCAGGCAAGCCAAGCTGTCCATCAGTAGCCAGACCCCAAGCATATACCTGACCCTTGTCATTTAATGCAAGAGTGTGGGCTTCTCCACATGATACAGCTACAATATTTTGGGCATCCAGGGCACCAACGTGCTCTAAGAAAACAAGAAAAGAAGTCAGCAATAAAATAAAAGCAATTAACAAGTTAATGCTGTCCACAACAGTTACAGTCATTCTCTCCTAGATGTCCATTGAAATGAAAAGGAAGCCTAGAATTCTGCCAAAATATCCTTACCTTAGAATTATGAACACGCGATTCTAGAAGTTAGATTTGCCACCCCAACAAGAGCTCTTGGAATTAACCTGGCACAGTCACATACAAAACTGCACAACCGCTGCTGATTTTGTTTTTTAATGTCTTCTTCTAACCTTGCCATCTGAGAATGACTAATAAAAGTCATTGGCAAATGACGACACGTGGACTTTATGTAAGTGAGAAAACACCTCATCACAGCAAGTTAACGTCACCTATTCATTAATAACAAAAAGGCACTGCAAAACTAGGCGGGGCCAATTAAAGACTGAAGCTACTGATTTTGCAACTAGCTGCACAATGTCCTCTTTGTAAAGCAAAATACTTTAGAAACAGATTCTAAAGCTTTATTTTTCCAGGCGCACAATGCACACCTGTGAAAAGCAAACACTAAAGGACCTGTGATTTTTTTCCAGTACACTGTTCCCTCCTCAAAAATCTTATGCCCAGTTTTCAAACGTGTGAATTCTACTGATTAAGAACCACAATAAAAACGTCCGTGTATCATCAATGTAATTATAAACAGTCTAGTGCAACCTAACTCCGTTCCAAAATGGTAGTTAATGCTATCTGCAACATGACAGACAATCAGCTTATAAAATAAAATTCAAAAAGGCAGCAAACAATCATTCATACTGCTGACAGCTGGTGTTGTTAAAGAGGTTGCCAGGCCAGTTTAGCTCATTAGGGTCTCTCCAGCTCTCCCAGTAAAAGAGGTAATGTTCATGCTTTCTAGTTCAGGCAACACCATGCACATTAGGGCAGACCACCCTTACTAGCTGCTAACCTAGCCAGCCTGACTTTGCCTAACATGGTTGAAGAATCATTCATAGAATCTTTGTGACAAGCAGAGCTCTGAGGGAAGAAACGAGGTAAGAGAGAGCTCAATAGCACCACTGGTGACACTGGTGGCAAAGACAAGCAGTCAGTGACAAAAGTATCTCTGTCCAGCAGAAATACACCCAGAAGAGCACACACCCATGTGTAAAGATACTGAGCCTCTCTAGAATGCTTAATTAGTTACCCCATTGTATTTTTAAGGGTTAAAAGACAATTCCAGCATCGTTTTCAAAGTGTAACAAGTACTCAGAACAAGCGTGACAAGCTGAGTTTCTATTCCTATTCATGAAGCAGAGTTTATGAGTTTATCAGTTTTAACGCTCGTTTACTGTTTCCCAACTGAAGTCCAAATTAGTCCTAAGTTACACATCAACTACATGAAAAATCTTTATTTGGCATCAAATTCAAAACTCTGAACAAAGAATTACTAAAATATTGCATAACAGAGAGGTACTAACTTTCTTGTTTCCATATGAACAGTTTGTATCAATTATTGTGCCAAGTAACTTGCAAAACTGCCATCACAGCTATTAGAATAAACTCTTACTAAGGCTTTTCAGTTTGCTTACGAGATGCTTATTACAGAAGCACTGTCAGATGCACTGTTCCATCTCTCAGTAGCATGCAGATATGACTCACATGCACAGCTCTGAGGGGAGCCCATGTGCACACTCCTCTGCAGTCCCTACAAGATGCTTACCCAGCTCTGCTATAGAACCGCACTACTGAGAACTAGAAACACAGAGTAGCACAGAAAAAAGGAAAAAGCCCCTGTAAGTTTAACATTGCATCCTTTAGCTTCTTCCAAAGTCTATTCCTCTAACAATGTATGCGCACAGAAGTTTTCCATCTGTTTTTAGATTTTCAAAAAAGAATTAAATCACACTGCTTTAGCCAGACGTGCTCTATACAGTACACTGCAGTATGAAAAATACACAACAGGCTTCTCAACTGTGGTATGCCAGATATTCATTTCCAGCACGTTCCAGTAGCCAAACCCATCCATATGGGACAACGCTAATCCATGTATTGAAGAAGGTCATCTCTCCCTGGGATTACAACCAGTCAGTGAGTCTTCCACAACCTTACGTAAAGTGATTCCACGCTGAAAACAAACAGTTGCTCTGTCCAGCTGAACAGCGGGCAAAAATATGGGGACACAGCCATGCGATCCAAGCAAAGAAATGTTTTTTTCTGTTAAAGCTATGACCCATCTTGGAAGAACTACCGTGCATACAATTCAGCACATGCACAAGCACTGACAGCCTTGGGCTTGATGTAGCATTACAAAGAGAAAAGACACATTCAGACACAAGTATGCACTGCAATTCATTTCTTCTAAACTTACCGGGTCTTTTCCTGGCTTTTTCATGCCCCAGTTGTCCCAGGTCATTGCATCCACATGTATAAACAGTCCCATCATCCAGGACAAAAACAGTGTGTCTTAGTCCACACCCCACATCTCTGATCCTTTTATTTAAGAAAAAGTCACTTTTTCTGGGTTCTAAAACAATCTCTTCATCAATTCCACCCAATCCAAGCTGTCCAAACGACGCATTTCCCCAGCACAACATTTTCAAGTTCCTGATTGCTGATCTTCCAGCTTCCCCTTTCTAGAATTCTCCTTATGTGTAGCTGTTCAAGAAAAGGAAAACGGACAGCTTTTCAGTATTGTCCCTTAAATTTGTCACTGCCTAGATAGCACGCAATCCACAAGTACACACAAGTAATACACAATATCTGTATTAACTGCAGGAAGATCCTTTACTGCTTACTTCAAATTTCAGTTGTAAAATATGCAGGTTCTGCGACTTACCAAAGTTTATTTCAAAAATTTAAATATTATCCTCTACGGAACTTCTATAATTCCTTACTCTAACCTATTCAAACTGCGGTCACGGACTCTTCTAGGCAGTGGAGGTGACCCCAAACATCTTCCAAGGTACTTCTAAGCACAGGCTAGCTTGTTAACCCAGGGAGCTGCCTGGTTCCAGAAAGCTCCCTGCATGACTTTGAAAAGATCCCTAAAAACAACACTTGACTCACAGCTTGGAAAAAAAATGGTCAGCTCTGATCAATCCAGTTACACAACGTAAAGAATAGAACACATCAATCATTATATTTCAATGACTGTGAGTCAAGTGAACTTATTCTAAAGAATAAACAGCTCAAACAGAAGTCCTGGTGTTGCACTAAAATTAACAGAGGCCACAGCTTCATGGTTACTTCTGCAGTAGCAGGAGGCCACGCATACGAACTCATTCATGCCAGCTCTCACGGCTAGCATGACTACCTGTTTTGGAGCAGACAGACTTTGTGCCAATCTGGACAAGATACAGTTACTCTTCCCTTACATTTTCAGTACTCCAGATGAAGACTTTAGAAGGACTTTTCACTCTTACTCTTGGTATACTTCAGGACAACAGTTTCCCCATGTTCTCAAAGCAGTTCAGGAGTCAGCGCAACACAGTGTAAAATCGCTTTAAATGTTCATCATCAGTGGGAAAACGGTACCAACAGCATGACCCAGAATACAACACACAACCAATGCACTCAATCGTACATTCTGCAGGGTCACGTACATATTGCTTCAATGTAAACCTGCTCAGAGAAGCCAGACATCAGCTCTCACCAGAGTGTTACGTAAACCAATGGCACAACTCCTGGCAGCGTAACAGGGTGAGCTATTTTTCTTTGCAAAAGTCAACACAGAGTAAGCAAAATGCCTCTTTCTACAATCTTGTGAAAACATAAACAAGCAAGCAAACAAAACCCAACCAAACATCTTAAAATACATTGTGCTCCGTTTACCTATCTCAGGAGGTGACGCATGATCAAATATTTCCCTAGCTATATCCTACCACGTTCAGAAGGGGACACCGACCGGGAGAAGTCTTCGGTTAAGATATAGCCGTGCAACAGCAACTTTCACATGTCCGTAAGAGTGACTGCAGCGCGAGCTTCAACCTGCAACAGAAGCGAGGAAAAGCTGTACGACTGTAGTGCTTCAAGGCTTCCACGGGCAAGATTTACCTTCAGTCGGGAAAAAATAAAACTCCTGCTGTGATTCGGCAGCTACGTACTTCCTCAGACGACTCGTTTGTTTACTGGAAGAGTCAGAACCAAAGCAGCGCTGTACTTTAACCTCACTCCCAACAGCGCTGCTTCCCCGGCTGCGGGCACCGCTCGTGTTGTCAGCCGCAGGGTTCTACTACGCGTGACGTCAAAGCCCGTCACGCCGCCGCCACCGAACAGACAACGAGGGAACGGCACAACTCGTTTTCCGCTGGCAGCGAGGCACAGAAGGGTCTGGATGCTTCCCGCACGCTCCGCCGGACGCGGCCACTGACGGCAGCGCGTTCCCGCCCGCCCGGCTGCTCCGGGAGACGAACGGCCCTAACGGCTCCGCTCCCGGGCACGGCACAGCAGCCCGCCCGGCGGCGGCCCTCCGAGAGCGACCACGCCGGGGGAAAAGCGGCGGCGGTCCGGAGCCTCCTCCCGCGGCGGCGGGGCCTCGCCCGGCTCCTCGGGCAGCCCCCCCCCAGCCCCGCACGGCCGCCCCGCCCCGGCCCCGCAGCCGCCTCCCACCCACCGGCCCCGCTGCGCGGACCCGACCGCTTTCCCGGCGGCCGTAGGGCGGCTCCTCAGAGCGGCAGTCCCGGCTCCCGGCAGCAGCACGTCACAGCGCGACGGAACTCACCAACGACCGGACGAGGCTCCGAACTCCAGCTTCCCGTTCTTCGCGAGGCCGCGCTCCGCGGCTCCCGGCCCGGCCGCCTCGGGCTCCCACCGACCACCGCGAGGGTGCGAACGGCCCCGGAGCGGAGCGCTGACAGGGCCCGACCGGCGCTGCTGCGCAGGCGCGAGATCCGCGGGCGGGGCCGCGGCGCCTCCGCTCTACCGCCCCCCTCCTCCCCGGCCGCGCGCTCAGGGGCGGCGGCGCTGCGTGACGTCACCGAACCGCCGCGCGGAGGGCCGTTTAACGGCCGCGCCCGGCGCTGATGCGGTGCCGCCTGGGGTTCGGCTGCCGCCGCCGCCGCCGGGAAGGGAGGGGCGCGTGCGGCTGCGAGGAGTCTGAGCGAGAAGTTGGTGGAGGTCCTGTCCTCTTCCCGAGGGCAGGAAGCCGTGGAGATAGATGAGCGATGGAGTGAGGCTGGGGCGGCGTAGGGGCGCGCTGCTCGGCACGCTCCCGTTGACTCCGTAGAGTGCCGGGCGCGGGCGGTGCTTCCGGCGGGTGTCCCGGCGAGGAGCGGAGGGCGTCGGGGTCAGCCTGCTTGGTTCCTAACATCCGAAACGTGCCTGAGGGCCCTTCGCTCTCTTACGGAAGCTGTGTTTCACAAATAGAAACGAACGGAGCTCTCTGAGTTGCGCGATCAGTTTTCGAGCTCCTCTCGGCATCGCATTAAAACACTTGTTTGCACTGAACACGTATGTCCAGTGAGGCAACAGTGTACCAATTAGCACAGGAGGCAGCTCGCTTAGCCTATTTCTCCACGAGAATTTGCTTCTGCTGGGAGGACGGCTCACTGCGGTTGGTGGGGAGCAGAAGCAGAGCTGTGTCCCTGCAGCCCGTGCCGGCTCAGCCCTGTGGGTGCGCGCAGGCCGCAAAGTTACCTCACACAGCGAGGGGTTGATGGGTCGGGGAGACGACGGGTTGTTTGGTGTTGCTTTGCTCCCTAACTCAAAGCGTTCCTCAGAATGTAAGCAAATGGGATATCTTGGCCCAGCCATTGCGTATCCCTTTGTATATCTGAACAGGCAAGGCTCCACGGGACTGCTGAGGGCTTGTGGCTCTCATTGTGTCACCGAAGATCCAAAGCAGAGATGTTCTGTTCTTACGCAGAGGAAACAAGATAGGAATGTCAGCTACGCAGCTAAGTGATGCGGCACTTTGCGGCGTGGCAAATACACAGGTGTGCTGCTTGAAGGAGAGCTGCAAGTGATTTGCCTCTACCCGTTCTGCATGCAGAAATGGAAAGTGAGCAGCAGCTGCTGTGCATAGCAAGTAGAGGATGACATTTTATTCATTACCTTCTATGCTTCCTTTTATGTAGGAGACCAGCAGGACAGTAACTGAGTAATTGCACTGCGGAGTAGATGTTAAATGTTAGCAGTCATTGTGCAATGTGCCCTCTGACCAGCATGTGGGGATATGTCCACGTGCTTGAAGATAATGGTAATGTTCCCTGTGCCATTTTTACATAGAAAAGTATTTAACGGGCCTAACAAATTAGAAACATATAAAGCATGAAACAGCGTGGGATGTTATCCAATAAATCTCACCTGCCTTGCATAATACACAGAGCTATTTTATTTAAAAGAATTACTTTAGATTTATATTGCTGCAAAATAAGTAAATAAAGTGTGCCTTGAAATAAAGTACAAATGTATTTTGACTCCGCTTACTACCTAGCTCGAGAGCTTCTCTGTCAGATTACCCTCATCCTCCCTATCTTAGTGCCCTGAGAACGCTCCTTCCTTTGTGGGACTAAAGATGCAGAAGCAGTGGGACCCCCTGCACCCAGTACAGCCTGTTCAGCATCCATCAAATGGCCACACTGTGGTTCCGCAGCAGCAGCAAAGAGGACCGCATGCTCCCATGGGTGACCGTGCTTACATCTCACTGTTCTCAATATCCTTTCCAGTACTTGTAAAAAACAGTATTTTGCAGTGATGCAAAATCCAGTGAATACAAGAAACATAAAAACAGTTGACTTCAGAAAAGTGATTTACTTCTCATAAATGCTTCAACATGGAGGGCTAGCTATGACAGCTGCAGCCTTATTGATGGTCATGGTCATAACAAGAAGCTCTTTGCCGTTATTAAAATAGTAATGCCGGTTACTGCCTGGTGCTTGCTGTCAGCACGGTTGGTTTTTTAATTTGTATTCCAGTGAAACGCCTATTTAGACAACACAAAAATGGAAAAGAATTGTGCAGAATGCTAACTCACTTTACTGTTAGTGCATTCAGTATGCATTCGGTACTCTTGTCAGTATGCATTCGGTAGAGCATACTTTGTGCTCCAAGACTGAAAAATGTTGCTCAGTTAGCACACGTGTTTCTGATGCTACTGTGTTATGGAGTAAAACTCTCTGAATAGGGAATACAGGGATGAATTCTCTTCCCTCTGCCTCCATTTTCTCCCAGCAGCAGTCAGTACATACTTTTTAAACATTGATTCCTCATTTCAACCTCCCCTCCCCTTTGTTTTAATACTCTGATATGTCACACACAACAGAAAATAGAAGTGTGTGTCCAGAACAGCTGATAACACGAAATTAGAGGTGTCAGCTTTTTGCAGTGAGAAATTGCTAACCTTTGTGACAAGCCTTTGTTTAGCAGTGTGTTCTTGATTAAGACAAAGGAAAGGCTTTAGAAACAAAAGGCGTTACAAACAAGGCAGTGACAAACCTTTTTATGCCATTTCAGTTTTTCTGTTTTATCCTTACATTTTTCACGATGTCAATATTGGATGTTAGTGAATTAATGAATATGCCTATGCTCCACTGCTTTACAGCTGAGCACATGGTGGTTCTCTGCCTGCCCACCCTGCACACTGTAGTGATTCATGCTAGCTCATATGTAAATGTGCTTATCAGTAAGTCCAATTATTTGGTAACTGATGGCAAAATAGTGGAAAAAAATGAATTTTCTGACACGTTTGTGAATGTTAAGTCGCTACATAGATGCTAAATCTAAAAGATTGCAAGCTCTTTGTCTAACCTGAGGCATGTAATTAAGGGAGCTGTTAATGAGAAGCAGAGGAGTCATACCTACAAGTAGATAAGGACAAAAGGCTAAATTACCCTTCATGCCTCCAGGCCACAGAACATAGCTAAAATAACCAAAAGAATGCTACCCATAGGACGCCAGATGTACAGAAAAGGGAAAAGCAGTGAAGGACAACCATGGATGCTGGACAGGAAGGCCACAACGAAGGGAACCTGACCTTTGCATGAGGTATGCAGTTCTTGTGCTCACAAACTTCTGAGTGGATCCAATATCCCCAAGCCCACACAAAGAACAGCTGGGGCTCGGAGCAATTACTCAGTTTCCTCGGCAGTGTGGCAAAAGCCACAGAAGTGCCTGGTCATCTGCAGGCTGGGGCTGAAGATGCTGACTATTTTCAAGCATCCCACACAGAGAGGGTTAGGAGTGCAGCCCCTCCTGCATTTGACACATTCTCCTCCTATTGCTGTGATGTTTCGCACTATTACATTAAATTTTCTAGTATATAACAACAATAGAACATCAAGCTAGGTGCTGAATAAACAGCAGGAAAATTCCATGCTGTCTTTTGTTTGGTTTTTTTGTTTGTTTGTTTAAGTTGGATGCTGACACGCCAATTCCCATGTCATTAAACTGGGCTTTTGGTCAGGCTGAAATACTGAACTTTGATTTTTCAGGTGAACTCCTCCAAAAGTACAAGATAACATTTGAGCCAGTTCAGCCCTGCAGAGACCAATGTGAGGACACACTGAACCTCAGCTTACAAAATAGCAGCTCCAAGTGGTGCCACATGTAGCTGATTCTGATATGACACTGTGTCTTTGCATGGCAGGATGATGAAGCACCCTAAAATTAGCTGTCTTACTATTTCGTAAAGAGCAAGCAGAAAGGTAGCAGGCTGCACTGAGGAGAACAAAGAGGCACAGGAGAGGACCAGAACTGAGGCTCACGCACAGACTGGTCCCACCAGTTCATGGTGAGCACTCTTGGCTTCTTTGCAAATTTCCATCTTGGACTGTTTAGTGTAATTTCTTATCCTAAGCACAGGGGGGCCATACCGTGAAAGAAGAAAGGTGGTTGTGCAAATGGTGGGGGGATCTATTCTTTCAGTGGGCTTGGGAAACAGTAGAGAGGAAAACTATTGGTGAAAACAACAGTGATTTTCTTTCTTTTCCTTTTTTTGGCGGGGAGGAGGAGGGGGAGAGTGGCATGTAATTCATAGAATTAAGCTTGCTGTTCATGGAATTGAACTGAGAGTAGAAGAAAAAAATAGTACTGTTACAGGGTCCAGAAATATCATGATAATGCCCCTCCTCTCCGCTGAGTCAGACTGATGGTTTCCAGACATTCAGCTCTCTTTCCACCCCATTTTTTGGGCTTTGCAAAGATCAAGATTTGAGAGAAATAGACTATAAAGCAGTGGGAAGATGAGCATGGATGTGTTTGGGTATAAGAGTAAAGGAAAAGCTTCTGGAACAACATGGAATTTGCAGATGAGGGGAAAAAAGAAACTGTAAGGAAACATTTGAATACCAGATGGCACAATAGGCAAAATAAGTAATGGATGTTAGGGCTGATTGCTGGGACAGAAGAAAGATAGTGTGATTCCTTAGGAAGCAGAGGACTCAGCCACCAGTTCTGTGCAACAGTCTGTGTGGCTCCATGCCTATGTGAGTGTCAGGACCTGCTTTTTTCTCTATTCCTATGGTAGGACACTGTGGAAGAATAGATGAGAATGAAATAATTGACTCTGAGGCATAAAATGTGACCAGGACTACTTCTGCTCGTAGTTCTCTCACAGAAATATGGGACTGTTTTGTGACAGAGATATTTCTTTTTGGTAAAGATGGTTAGATAATACTGTTTGCAGCTTTCATAATTTAATTCCAGATGAGACTAATGATTTCACAGGTATTAACTGAAACCCAGAGGGACATGATACTTTAAGATCTATTTTGGTGCAGTTAGCAAACGATATTTGGTACAGCATGGACTGTGCCATTGGTATCAACTTCAGTATAGGAGATCTCTGTTCAAAAATGGATTAAATATTCACCGTAGATGAAGACTCTTGGATACGTGGAAAATTACATTTCTCTTGCACAGGTTATTAAGGGCCTCCAGAGAAATTATATGTGAGCAGTCAGAGACTGCAGTGCTTGGAAGAACATAACTCTGAATTTCCTACAATATAAGTCTCAATATTAGCATTGGAATAGAAAAATTCCAAAATGTTGGTATGATTTTGGAGAGAGAAGCATAGTAAGCTGTACAAGATCAGCAATCAAATCCTCATAACTATGTGAAAAAGTGGAATTATTACTGCTTCCCAGTGCACAATTTGCATGCAGAAAAATTTAATGACTGCTCACGTTCCTGGAGATTTTGCATCCCAATAATTAATAACCTACCATTTAGAAAAGGAAAATTGCCACAGACAATGTTTTGTTTCAATTTAACAACACCGGAGTTGTGCAAGATGCTGACAGTTTTGCTGTTGATTTCTTAATGAGCAACTTAGAGACTTTTCTCCAGAAAATCGTGGGGTAATGTTTTTAGAAGGCCGTTTCTTTGTTTATTTGGTTTGCCAGCACAGGAAAAATGGCTTCAGTTTAAAACTCCAAGCTTGTAAGAGGAGGCCAAAGCAACTATATATCATTTTCAAGCAGAAATAGTAGAGCAGCCACCTGTGCCAAACCTCCATTGCATTTAGCTGGCATTTTTTTCTTGGATAAGGAGGGTGGTATCAGTGACTCATCACCCTTGTCTGATTGACGAAGGCTTTCTTGTCATTAATGTCAGCAAGCCACTAGGGCACCACTAATTATGAGCATTGATCCCAAAGAGAAATGATTAGTTGAGGAGTGCTGGATAGTCCCCACTTTACACAGACATATTTACTTATTTCCATAAAAGAATGATACACAGCTATTTCCATCTTCTAGGCAGGGCTCTAGAGCAGCAAAATGACCCCTAAACACACATAGATATCAATCTGAGAGTAGTCCTAGGGCTTGGAACCCTGGAGATTCAGGAGGGACTGTTCCTGAGACTCCCTTAGGAAAAGGCACAGCATTTCCACACCATCAAGCTGAGACACAGCAGCTTCTGTACGCCCCATGACCCAGTGGAGACATCCAAAACCATATAGATTGACAGCATGAAACTGCAGTTTCATCACAAAACACTTCCACAACATTTTTTTTCTTGTAAATTTATAAAGCTTTTAGCTTCTAGACTTGTAAAGCTTTTACCTTGCAAACATGTACAAAATATTGTGACCAGTGTGACAAAACTTTTGCAAATACAAGCAGTTCAGCACAGGGAATACTGCATGTTGATGATCTTGCAGCAATTTCAGCCAGGTAAACACTCTTCAACAAACAGCATAGATTTACAAATTAAATTCCTCTCAATATAACAATATAATTTCTTTTCTTTTTCTTTTTTCCTTAATTAACTTAATGCTTATTTGGCCTGGTAGATAAGTGGTTGCTTTGTAATAAGTGGTATAAAGAAATCACATTTCCTAAGAAGCAAATGACATATGATCTTTATATTTTTCCTGGCCTCTTGTTTAAGCTTCAACCCCTAAATAGCTCCTCACCATTATAAATCTGCTTGGGTTATCTTCTGAGTTTTTAATAACCATAAGCATTAAAATAGTTCGTTTATAACTCTAATAATCCCCACTGGCCTCTCTGCAGAATTATAATAGACATGAACCTAGAAGCATTTTGTTTATGACCACTACAACTAGTCATAATTTCCAGTGAGTTATAACAGCAAAGATCTATTGTTCAAGATTGCAGTACCTGCTCATTTTCAGGGCAAACTGATGGCTGAGGCTTAGTTTGGAATATTTAATAGGAATAGGTGAAATTCTGAAGTTTCCACTTTTACATTTGTTCCCATGTACCACTAGTACAACAGCTGATTTTAGCTAGATACAGAACTCACTTTTTGCCCCGGTAGTAATAAACCCGATACTGTTTTTATATTAATTTTCCCAATGTTTTCTAACAAAACCACAAGCTAAAAGAAATATCATTTGACAAAATATTACCTTTACATATTTTAAACTGAAATTTCAATTATTAGGAATATACATGTTTATATTCCTTCTGCGCAGAACAGTCAGAAAACTTGAATGTATTTCTCACAAATTCTGTCCATGACAGTACGATACCAGCAGTCCCTCCTTCCTGCTCCAGGCATCACTTAAACTTCTCTTTTCAAACACCTTAAATCCTATTCAACAGCTCCATACACAAGAAGAAAAATCCTATCCATCCAGGAGGAATACTTTTCATATAAGATACCCATGGGTTATAAGTATGTCTGAAGTAAGTTTTCAAAGTGTGTAATTTGATTTTCAAAAAACAGTGAAGATTCAGGATTTATATGACTGCCTCTGGTCATCTAAATGTCAAAATCTCGTCAAATATCAAGTTACATAAACACCACAAATGAGAATACACAACAACCCAGGTAATCCTTTAGCTTTTCAACAGATATGTAAGAAAATTAAAAGTACATGTTTTAAACTATTTTATGACAACATAGGCTTTGTCTTCATATCCTGTCTTTGAATTTGCAAACTAGTAAATATTTCTCCACAAAATCTGTTTTCCTGATTTAACATTAAGCACATATTTTAAGAGCATGTGTCTAAAATTTTGTTCAAACATCAAATTTCCACAGTCCCACACCATTAATTAAGCATACCATAAAAGGTTTTTTGTGTGTGTACGCTTTAAAGAGCTTTTACTAATTAGATTAAATGAAAAACACTCACCAAAATATTTGCATTTTCTCTCTCAGTGTCAGTTTGGAGTTTTCCAATATTCTTCCTTTTCTAAAACAAAAGGAATGAAGACATTTTTTAAGAAAGCATATTCGAATCCATAATAGACAGAAAGAAAATTCCTTTTAATAACCTGTGTGATAGCACATGGCATTAGGACATAGCACAGAGGTACCAGTTAGCCAAAACTTGGCTTGTAATACACATGGTTTATTAGACTAACATGTATTTTCGATCTTGTGATATGCCTTTTGACTCCAACTGAGTAAATTGATATTTTGACTGTTTGGAGACTAGACAGTTGTAGAGACTAGCACAAGAAATAGGAAAGGTATTTTCCCTCTCTTGCTCTTTCTCTCATGCTTTGTACTGCTCTTAAGACGATGTCTTATGAAGAGATCACAGTTGGCACAGGTAAAGGTTTTCACAGCCAGTCAGTATGGACAGAACAGTCAGCACCTCATGCTGTTGTTTTACTTTAGTAGTTTTCTGGGTCATGATCCTTACTTTGGTAAGTGAGCTTACATTACCTGAGTATCACTCATTCTTTAGCTAGACAGAGTGATTCAGATACTGCTGGTGTTCAGTATGCTGGTCCTATCAAATGACTTGAGTTCTCATATCTACCCATTCTGAAAGTTCATTTGTGATTTGCCAAAAAAAAAAAAAAAAAAAAAATCAGCAGTTGCTAAAATTAATTCTGTCTGTAATACTGAATCCTAAGAAAAACATCTTTGAAGTTTCACTAGCATCTGTAGATGTAATTTTTGCAATGCATCTTCATACAAATGTTCACAAATTATATTATAATGGCAGTGAGTTTCAAATTACAGTGAAGAAAGCATCATTTAAAGTGGGAAGATGACTCAGTGGCCTGGGGAAAGGAGTTCCAGACAGATGAGGCAGCATAAGGGCAAGAGTGCCAGAATAACTGGGAGGGGCAGGTAAATTGATCTTGAGTATAATATGGTGACACACCAAAGTGCTGGTAAAATATTAACTATTTCTGCTGGCAGTCACCCAATGAGATTCAGAGCTTGAGAATTCTAACCTAGATATGTTTTCATTAAAAAATGGCACTGCTTTAATAGGAAGGAGGAAAAATTTAGAAGCCTTAGAACTTATACAGAAGTTGTGTCTTTCCTTTCTCTATACAGTCAGGCAGCAGGGCAGTGTCACTGCTTGTAAATGCTATACACAAGGGATCAAGTAATAGCATCATCCCACTATCTACGGCAAGGCACTACCATGCCCCTAACCCCATGCACCACTACTGCCATGCTTTTCTGCTGCCACCATGTGTCTAGATTGTAGCTTCCACGTGAAGTGTGGATATGGTATCACTCCCCAGCTGTAGGACTTTAGACAGGACTGTTCGGCAGTTCATTCTGTCACGCCATTCTAATACACTATACAAAGTCTTTCCACTGAGCTTGTTTCAGTAATATTTTAGCAGACTGTCATAAAAAAGGTTTTCCTGCTGATTTATGCTTATCAAGCTCTCTGCTCCTGTTAGTTCCTCTAGCCACGTCACTGGTCAGTCATGGTGCTGTCCTCCAAACTGATCAACTCTGGCCTACCTAGCTGCCATAAACTGCCATAAAGATTGCTGATAAACCACCAAAACTCTCATCTGAGCATGCTTGGGAAGCAAGGCATCTCTAAAAATTATTTTTAAGATGCAGACCATCTAGAGTGCCCTCTCCTTATTCTCTTCTACCAATCAGCCTTTAGCTAGGATACCAAGTTACTGAATGTTTCATCCTATTAAGCGTTTGCCTAGAGCTGATCTTTCCTGCAGGTCTGTCATCTGTAACAGGTGCCAAAGCCTCTAGTGTTCACCAGACATTAATTCTGGTTTGAGTCCCTCTAAAATTCTGAAGGCCCTGATCTGCACTACCATTAGGCTGAGCTGGCTCTGCTTCCGACCTGTCCCTTTTGTAGATAATTTGCTGCAGGCCTCAGGACCTCTAACATAAAACAAGGAAATACATTGGGAAGCCACTCTAGAAAAAAAAAGACACAGAAGATACTTGTATTTTATATGATTTGTATTTATATTACAGGTGCAGACAGAAGGCAAAAACCTGAGCGTTTTTTTCTGATTACCTTGCAACTCACATTAATAGGTTTCTATAAATAACAGCAACACTTACTTGGCTTTTTTTGTTAGAAGCATTTATAGTTAATTAGACTCTTAGTGAAGCCTCTCAGTTCTTTAAGGATTTTGGAATTTATTTGTAAGAGGCCTGGATGAAATTCTGTGCTATGCCATTTAAAGTGGTAAGAATAAAGGCTGCAGTGTAAACTGCTGTTTGACAAACGCATTATTGGAAATGTGGTTACAAATACACCTCAGTAGACTGACTCTTAATCCGATTTTAAAAATACAGTCCACAATGCATTGTTGTGCTAATCTTAACCCAAAGTCAAAAGGCATTCATGTCTTTCATTCATGTGTGTGACCCTATCACCAGACAACATTACGCAGTTAACAAAGGCAGATGCTGTAGATGTCATGCCTGCTTAATTTCAACCATAGAAATAGCTGCAATAGAAATTATTTAAAATTATTCACAATACAAAAGGAGAAAAAGCTCAAATACTCAAAATATAAAGTTTATAATACATCCTTCACTTTAGTTAACCATCCCATATTTCCCTTTCCCTTTCCTTCAGACTCAGATAACAAAATATCTCCACTATTTTTATCAGTTCTAGTGACAATCTGTTCAGCTGGTATTTAACATGGCTATAAACAACCTTATTTGGATTTTTGGATGTTTATGTTCTAGATGAAGGTAAAGATGCTAATGGAAATGGATAGATCTGTAGCTGCTAGTGTCTAAACGTGTTTTATCTGAAGATCAGATTAGATGAGCTGCAAAAAGGGGAGACAAAACTCAGAAAAGAACAGTAAAAGTGAAAACAGTGTTTGGCTTAGTGCCCTCTCTTACATATAATCTGAAGAAGGCAAGTCCAGACCATTGTTGTGTCAGCTGCACAAGACATGGCAAATCTGTACCTGCACCAGACTTGAGCTAGGAGAGAGTCACAGTAGGAATGCAAATCTTACAAAGCACATTATTGCCCCAAGTTAGCTGAAGACAATAGACAGCTACTGTCAGATACCCTTCTCTGGTTTGTTTTGGACTAGACATGCCTTGCAATCAGGACAGTGAAACCTTATAGCGTCAGAATAAATCCTGTAGTCTCTGAAGATGCTGGGAGTATCACACTGGCTGTAAATCTCACACCTTTCAGTCAAGCTGTTTTTTTTTTTTTTTTTTTTTTTTTTTTGCATCTTTGTCAAATCACGCTTCCTCATGTTTTGCTTGCCCAAAGAGAGTCATGATTGAACAGCATACCCCCTTGATATTTTTTTCAGCAATTAAATCCAGTTTCTGGGTTTAAAATTTTAATCCACTGACTTCTGATCTGTTTTTCTATTGACGAGGGAATGTTTCACCATTATTATTTGAGCCTTCTGCACAAATGAACTACCATTTCCTTCATCATTCCAATATGTCTCCACTTCTAAAATTAGAATCTGAGTTGGAATCACACAATACCTGGCAGAATTATGCTAACATATGCACTGCATAATGATATGAATAGGAAATATCCAACTGATATTGTCTGACACAAGGTTTGCAAATCACTAATGAGTTTTCTTCCTTTAGGTACCTGTGGGTACCCTTTCAGTGGCTGTGGTTGATTTTTATACAAAGCTATACCAATTCACAACGATAATCATATATTGCCAGGCAAACACAAAAACATACAAAGCACATAGAACGAGAAAAAATACTGCCATTTCATATTTCAATTCCTCATCCTTTCTGTGCTTAACAGGCATCTTATTATCCATTATTGTATATGCCAAATGGTATAGTAGCACACTTTATGCACAAACACTCAATGCTGTTTGTAAAACATACTCACAATATTCCCTTGGTTATTTTTGTACCAAAAAAGATGCATTTGTAAGCCTCTGTGGAAACAGGATTCTTGAAATTAATTCAATGCTGTTTCATTAGTGTCTGGTTGGGAAAAGTAGATTGTTTCTGGTTTACTTTAAAGGAATTGTGAAAAATATTATCAAACTGCCATTAGCTCACATGCTAGAGATGAAGGCACTTATAAAGGCTTAGGTAGATCTGATATATAGGGTTTATAGGAATAAAAACCGAAATAGGTAAAGTATTTATTTAAAGCTAGCTGCATAAGCGCTGTCTTCCTGCTCTGTATAATTGAATGTCAGATGTTTGTGGGCAATTGTCTGCACATTCTGCTGCTGTTTCATATACTGAGTGTTAACCATACTTCACTCAGAGAAATACACAATAAAACTTGTGGGTTAAATGTGTTTTTTTGATCTTCTCTCAAAACATTTTGTTATGTACGAAAATAGAAAACAAAAGTATAATATCATAGTTCCTTTTGAATGTCTTTTCTTTTGTAGACTGAGCTTTAATAAAGTGCATTTGAAACCTAAATTGTATCTACAGGCAGTAAGTATTTGATTTTAAAAAGCATATATTATTTTCCTCTAAATCAACAGCAAATTGATGTTGTGTTTTATACCACCTTTATCAGCTTAATGGCAAGAATCAGAGTGCTAAAATGCATACTTCTGTGGACTTGTGACAACATGGTAGGAAGTTTTTATGACATATATGATACCACCTTTTCTTGATAACAATTTGATAGATGTGAACCTCTGTCAGCCTCAGAGAGGCTGTGGGCCATGAGTTTGTTGACAGTCCAAACACTGATTTGTCATTTCTACCATTTGTGTCTCAGTTTCCACACAAAACTGGAGGATTTTCATCTGCACAATTCCCAGTTATACAGAAAATGCAGACCTTCACAATAATATGTAGTCTCATTCTCAAGTGTCCTTTTAGAGCAAAGATATTGCCCACTGTTGCTCAAAGTACAGTGAGCTGTACTGGTGAGCTGTAATAGATAAAAATTAATTCTCCCGTAGACACTGGTCATGCTTTCTATTGCCCCAGAATAAATATACTGAGCACTGATATGTTCTTCTGAAATAATAACAGAACAAATGTGAGAAGATATTAGAATGAGCTGTCATTACCAGAGACAAGGCTGTGTGAGTCAGTCACAAACTACTCTTGTAAGCAAAGACACCAGTGTGTATCCAGGCCTTTGATGATCATAGGTGTTTAACTTAAGCATTGGACAGGCTGTGAGGACCAGCACAGTTCTGGGTATATAGGGGAGCGGCAGGCAGAGGTTGCTCACAGTGATTGATCAGCTCCAGAAGGAAGCGTAATTGTAGCACACCCTGTGACTTGTGGTTTTGAGGTCTCTTTGTGACTTTGAAGTTTGTCCAGCAGTTTTTCATCGCTAGCTTCTGTGAGAAGTATCAAACTAATCAGGGATGTCCAGTAACGTATGTCCCAAAGCTTACTGCCAACCTGCAGCTGTCAGCACTACTTCTAGCACTAACCCCTAAAGCCAAAATAAAGCTTTGTATATGTGTAACTGTGAAATTGAGGTAGCTTGAAGCCAGATAATTTCTTATTACAAACTAATTTGGCACATATATACTATATACTAGGTAGATGATACTGTCTCATCTGTGGGGTTAATGGTGACCATGGAATTACTGCAACCTTACGCCCCAAAGAAGTGCTTGTGTGCTTCTGTTACACTGCAATAGCAAGCTGAGCCCTGCTGCACCTCTGGGCTGTTTCAGAAAATGATTACTGTTGGAAAGGACAATGACTTCTTCAGATGTTTCTCTTTTTTACTTTCCAAAGCTCTAAAATTCTCTTATACCATGTTTCAGGGGTTACTCCCCAGTCACAGCCATATCTGCAGGCTTACTGTCAGACCAGACAGTATGTGTGCTATTAAGGGATGTTTTCAAGTGGCCACCAAAAGACAGTGTAAGCTCTTTACATAATTTTGGGCAGTCCACATGAATATCTACCAATTGCCTTCAGCTGAATAATGCGTAACCCATCCCTTTTCTCAATGAATGGTTCAGCACATGCTATTAATAGGATTATAGTAACTCCACCATAATATCTAGAAGATCAAGTATTTTCCAATAATAATAAATGCTGAAGGTTTACAATTACTGTCTGATAATCCTACTGTGGAATAACAGTCATCCAGATACATATCAAGTTCCACTGTAAGACTCACTCCTTGTGCTTATAAAGGTAATTTGGGCTTTGACAGGCAAGATCTGGTGAGAAGTGGTGCTCAAATATTTTATTCTAGAACACTAAGCCTTATGGTAGAGAGACAGATGTTCCCTTCCGCCAGCCAGCAAAGACAAAACAACATAAAGCTGGAGGTCATGATATCTTCAAGTGCCACAGTACGACTTTTAGTACTCGGTAGTCAAAGGCCACAGCTGACTGTCCTCTAAAAGCAGTCTATAAGGTATAGCAGTATTTTCATGGACGCTATGATGTTATTTGCAAACTGAAAGTTTCTTAGTTTCTTCTGAAGGTGGTCAGTCTGTTAGTTCCTCAATTTTAAGGTTTCTCAACGCTGTACTTTCTGCATAACCGTTAGTTAATTTGTTGTACAGATTGTTAATTGCTTTTGAAATTCTAGCACCTTACATAAAATTCTCTCAAAGTTGAATATTTTGTGTGTTTTTTTGGATCAGATTGAATAGCTACTTTGAATTGCTTAATTTTGTATATAATACACAAACACCAGCTCACAGCTCCACAAGACTCCCTGCACGTTCTGTACTAAATCTGTTCAGCCCAGGTCCGTATGGATTTACAGTTATTTTATCAGGTATGCAAAACTTTATTTTCGGGCTTCAGACTTTGTAGCTTTCACATACAGATACTTTAGTGTTGAAGCCACAGTAGTATGCAGTACTGTATCCACATGCAGTTCCTGTCAGCACTCTATGGATCACATCTACTGTTACGGACATTATAAAAGAATACAGTAGATCTCTGATTCGGGTACAAAGTTACATTAGACATCACTGAACCCATAAAATGCCTATCCTGGCCCCAAAAGAAGGTCTGACTTCAACTACGCGATTCTTCCGTATCCCTGAAGAAACCACATCACAAGACAATGCTCACAAGCTCTTCTAACCATGGTATATACAAAAAGAGAGAAACAACAGATAAACACTTGCAGCGCACCAAGGAAAATTTTCAGAAGAGAACTGCCTTTACCTCTGATTTTTCATATTGCTACACCTCATGAAGCACCTCTGAAGAACCACAGGAGAACCTCATCTCTGGCAAAAGAGCTCACTTAGTAACACTCACTTCGGAGAACGAGAGAAGGTCAGAAGGACAGTTAGTTACTGTCGTTATTAGATGCCGTTATTGCTGCTGCTGCTGTCTAAGATGACGAATAAGAAAGAAAAACTACTCTGCATTTTCCACGTGATGTGGCAGGTTTTAGTCACTCATGGTTTTAACTGGTAGCTCAGCTTTGTACTGCTTAAAGCATTCTGAAATTCTTCCACATCCCAGTTTCACTTAAAGCCAAGTTTCATTTGTCTCCTTTAATTACTTTTCCCTCAGGAGTTTATTCCTGTGCACTCAATAACAAGTTTAGAAACAGTATTTTTAGGATTTGTAGTAACAGGCCATCCTCAAGGAATTCTGCATAGTTGTTCTACTTGTTTACTAAATTAAACACTTGAAGAAGTCAGAAATCTTCTACTATTAAATCACATTTGCTGAGTTTGCATTTGGAGTTGCAGAACTTTTATACTGTTATTCACTATTGTGCTTCCCAGTGACTATAACCTTCAAGTTCTGATGAAATTGTAAAGACAACAGCAGTAATAAGGCTGAAGTATAAACCAGAAGACAAGATGCCACAAAAGTGCCTCTTGGATGCATCCGCAAAACCTACATAAGCATCTGTAGGGTCTGTTTCACGGGTGAGGAGAAGGCACTCAGTGCCCATAGGTGCTGTCGGAGCAGTGGATTCCCTGTGCTCGATATTCTCCTGTCCAATGAGGTGGAATGCTCTGCAGGCACATGGTTTACGCTGCTCAAAATAACTTGGGACCTGCGAACTGACAAATGCTATTGCTCCGGTGGTGACAGGTTGTCCAGCTTCTTACAGCCATCCTCGTAACAACGAAGGTTAATTTCTTTCACTGTATGGACTCCTAGCTGTTTGTGTTCCTGAGAACTGGAAGAATTCCCTCGCTCCCTTATCTTTAATCTCACACTGGTGGATAATTGTCATCGCTACTAACTGCCAGCATTGGGCAACAACACCTGGAGGAATTAAAAAAGGTAATGCTTCAACTTTAGATTGGTCTACGTTTTGATTTTGCAGCACAGGTGCAGAGGGGTTTGATGAGCATGTATCTTTAAATGCTAATTATTGCTGATAAGACATACACAGCGAACAAATCATTTTTAAACTGACGGACTTAAATTACGCTGAGACGTGTGTATTACAGTGAAAGAGAAACAATATTCTGCAGCATTATAAAGGGCTTGAATAGCATTGGTGGGGTTCTCAAAATCCCTTGGAGCCAGTCTGACTCCTCCGGAGTCAACGGAAGATAATAGTGACCTGAAAAGTTCATTGCCGGGACAGTATTCTTCTTTCAGCCTTTTTTTCCCTCCACTTTCTGAAATATTTACAATCTGCTGTTCAGTCTTAAACTGAGATGCCATAACGTGGGTTTCCTTCTTAAACAAAATGAATCCTAATTTACCGTGACTCCCATAGTTAAATACTTTCTATTTATTTATTTATTTCTCTATTTATTTATTTATTTTGTCATGTAAAATGACCCCGCTGGCTATATTTAGTGCTGGGAGATCTGCTCTCTGGATTAATGTACACAACAGCTGCAGAAACAGTCCTGCTAGAAGGGCATAGCTCTCCCCCTTGAGCTCTGACTATCTCTCCTGCACTCTTTCTCTCACTCAGAGAGAGTATTTGACTGTCAGTAGCAAATGTTTGGCTCAATATATTGCAACATTAAGCAGTAATCAGAAGCCCGTCTTAAGTTTTACAAAATAATATGCCAACAATGGAGAAGACAACAGAATAGCTCCAGTTTACATCAACAGAACATTATACAAATCGCGTTAAAAACACTGATTAATTTATCAAGTTTTGTTTTGGTCGTGAGGTTTCCCTTTGTGAAGACGCTGTAGGGTCTGAGAGCGGAAACAAAATCAGCAAGTGTTAATGGAATCATTTCACAAACTTCAACACTGCTCTTCTCCCACTCCTACACCTCCTGAAGGTTCCTAAGGTCAGGATGTTTCCTTCTTTATTTTTTTTTTTTTTTTTCCCCAGAAAAGGCTACAAAACTAAATAACAATAGGAAGCATGTTAGTTCCCATAGCTGAGCAGTATGATAGCAGTATAATATTTGACTATATATATGACTATAATATTAGACTATATTTATAGGAGATAGGTTTTATATTTGACAGACTATCACGGAGAAAGAAAAGCGTTCTGTGTTTTGCTGCTCCTATGCGTTCTCTGGAGATTTTACAATATGTCTTGCTGTGCTACTGAAGAAATATTTCTTACCAGCAGCTACTAAGAATGAGATATCTGGTTGTGTTTGTAAACAGATATCAGATTAAGGTGACTTAAAAATGTACACAGAGCTGTAAGAGCAGTTGGACAGTACACCCTAAATTGCCATCAAATTAACTGGCCAAAAAAAAAAAGCATACTTTGCTGTACAAGTTTTCATAAACAATAATATTCAATGCGTATTG
>PPHD01005006.1:0-21994 GCA_002909625.1 Bambusicola thoracicus | reverse complement strand
AGGTTTCAAAGAGCAGGATTAGGAATCTGGAGGGTAGACATAATAACTGAAGGTCATATTTGATCCTATTGGCAAGGGATGATTCTGTCACTGTTTTCTGAAAGTAGATCTGCTCTGAAACAGATCTTATTGCATGGAAACTTTGTTTGCCATTCATCCGGTCTTTTGCAGAGGTTTTTATTTCGTTGACAGAGTAAATTTTGCTTGTGCAGTAGAGAACGTAGAGAACACTCTGGGATTCTGTCACGAGCAGATTTCATATTAAAACACAATTTCATTGAGTAAAATTTACATGTTTTAGGAAAAAGCTGACGTCCGTGCTATATCAGCGCTGGAGCCAGAACGTTGCAGATACTTCAGCATGTGTTTGGCTGTGGGAGTATGGGCACCGTCGTTGACTGACAGTTTTGTTGGGCTGTTGGCCTGCTGCACTGCTGTACGCCGGTGGCAGCACCTTCATGTGGCTTTGGGCATGCAGTGTAAGGTGCTTAGAGAAGTGTATTATGCACGCTCTTTTCTCATTCCTACAAAAATAATTTAATTCATTTCAGTAACTAACTTTGCATAAAGCTGACATGGAATCATAATTTCCTCTTCTGCTAATAGCTCATGTATAACCAAAGCCTGGATACTTAGGAAATGGTGATTCAGTGCAGAGAGGAAGTGCAGTAGAGAAAATGCTGCAATTTGTAGGAAAATGCTTTGAGATCTGTACATTTTCTAAAATAAGTATCTGATTAAAACCCAGTCTCTTCTGTGTAGATGGAAAAAGGCTTTTTCACCCCTTTCTCCCTTTTTTGGTAAACTAAGCAGTGATTGGAAAGAAGTGAGAAAGCTGTTCTTTACTATCAGTGTTACCCCTTTTCTCTCTTATCTTGTTTTCTAGCCAATTGAAACAAGGTTTTGTCAGTGCACGGTACCAACTGGAGACTTCTGAAGCTTTTTATGTCTTGCAAATGTCCTCCCACATCTCTTTCTTCCCCCGCAAGCACACAAGAGACAGGGAAAAAAATGAGCAATGCATTTAGGTAGAGGATGATTAAACAACCATGTTTCTGGATAAAATCAACATTTATTTCGCAGAAAATGGCTTTAATGTCATTCTCTGTAATATTATTAGAAGTATAAAAGAATGTATTCTTCATTTAAGCTAGAACCCCACCAGTAGACTGGTTAATAGATCAAGGCAGTCAGCTGATGAGCCACATATGGTAGAAACTGCTGCATATGAATTGTTAATGATCTTTACTGAGGAAAATAACCTTCTTCCTGTTGGTATGGAGCCCAACTGGAGTGTGGAAAAATCCATTAAATGTTTGAAGATTACAGTGAGTCAGACTTTATATCCTCTTTCAATAGACTGTTGTGTAAAATGATGATTTAGAAATACTTTCTGGTTTTTATTGTATTTCCTGGCATCATCTGACCTCAGTATTGTAGCTAGTTGATTGATTGTACTGAAGGCTGTGCTCATCTGTTGAAGGCAAAACCCAAGAGCTGGTTTGTGCTGTAGCCTCAAGCCAGGCATTTCTACCTCAGCATTTCACTCATGCCATCAGGGCTGAGCTAAGGGTGGGTCCAGCTGAGGAAGCCCTGAGTAAAATGCTGTTCCCCTTGAAGACACAAGCCAGAAGGCTTTGGCCATTCATGGTGCGATTTGGAGTGGTTCATGGAGAGCAGCCTGCTCTTGTAGGCAGGTGAAAATGTGGTGTTTATAAACACCTTTAAGGGGTCAGTGAGGCAGAAGGAGTTGTAGATACTCTAAGAGCTGAGACTTGGAGCATCTCCTTTGCTGTGCTGGTAACATTCCTTGGTTTGCAGGGTGTGGATGTGGCCAACAAACCACGAGGATCCCTGTGGAGCTTTCAGCAGCAGCAGCTTGGATCCTGTGGCATGGGCAAGTTTTGCTGAGCCTTCCTCCAAATGGCAAGAACATCATGTTGCTGCTAGCCCTTGCCTTGCTGCTTGCCATAATTCTTCCCTACGTGGATGTAGAAGTAAAGTGAACTATGAGGGGCCTTGTTTGTGTATTCCTCTGCGCTTGAAGATAGTTTCAGCCTGTGCTGTTGAACATCTGCAGTGGTGGACATGAGGACACCAGGATAGGGGAACATGTGTGAAGAGACACTCAAAACCTTGGAGTTTTGAGAACATTTCAGTTAAAACTGCTGGCTTATAATTTTGATTCAGTTTAAGGCAAAACTTTTTTCTGGGAAAGTGAGTGAGAGAAGATTGGCACACAGGGGCTGTAAGTGCCAATTTTCATTCCAACTGCGATCATCAGGTACTGGACATTTGTCGATAGTATTTGAAGAGAAAAATATTGGTGCAAACTTATAAGGTTAAAAAATGGAGAAAACAGAGTGCATGAAAATGGAATACATTATTTCCAGAGCTGTACTGTTAGTCGAACTCAATGCTCAGTTCTTCAGCCCTTTCTTACATAACTGCTGGGGCGCTTCAACCCTGCAGAACTTTGCCTTTTGTAAATATTTTTAAATCTATTTATAGTCTACTAAAATGACAGCATAAAATCGGTACAACAGAATTGCTTTCTCTATGCAACTTCAAGTATCATCTACTTATTTTTGTCACTGGAGCAAATTTTAGCATGACTTCTACTTCCCTTAAGACTGCAAAGCTCATGCCGCATTAGCGATGGGGCTGACAGGCTGTGCAAACCAGGCAGATCACAGCTTTCCCTCTGGTTCTGTTGATGGAGGTTTCAGCCCTGGCAGTCAAATTAAATGCTACTTTTATCTTTATCACTGATGACCAATAAACATATCCCTACAATATCATTCTGAAGTTAATTTTCAGAGGAGATTTGCACTCCCATTAAAACGTAAAGTACTCTGTCAGTAATTGTTTTCCTTGCATAGATTCTTTTTTAGAAGGCCTAAGGGCTATTTATGATAAAACTGTCAAATTTTGTATCTTCTATTTCTCAGATTGCTCTTGGCCAGAATGTAATTTTAAATCCTTCCTGTGTACAGCCTCACAGAGTTGGGAAGCCTCAGGTGAAAAGCTGGGGAGGAACCATGACTCAGAGATGACAAATAGGATTCATCTGCCTTAACTTGGGCGTCCGACTTCCAGCTGCCTCAGACCCAACTCGTTATTCTGGCTCTATTTATAGTCACTGGAGAGAAGTAGGGACCTGCCAAGGGTGACACATCTCTGCCTCAGAGGGATGTCCTCAATGGGACAGGGGCATGGCAATGGGACGGTGCCTGGCTCCTTCAAAGCCAGCCCCGTGGCAGTGGGTGTGGAGCTTTGGCTGGGGTGGCCGAAGTAAGCCAAGGCCGTGGTCTTCAGCTGCCATCTCGTGCAGGTTGGATGGCCAGCAGTAACCAAGGCAGTGGTCTTTGGCAGCCGTCATGTGAAGATCCAGCCTGGGCAGGCAGCAAATGAGGAGTTTAGTGCTGTGGTGAGAAGGTGGCTTAAAGCAAGGCTGAGAGAAGGATGGCATGTGATGGAAGTTGCCTACTAATATGCTTATGGCTCGTAACGTTTACGCAGAGGGTTGCAGAAGAATTGGCAGCTGCGCATTGTGAAGACAGCACCTTTGGGTCTGGAACCCAGGGTTCACCTGTTGCCCCTGCCCACCTGTCTGCAGCAGAAGCCGGAGGCTGCCTCGATCTTTAAGCCTCGTTTCCTACAGCTGTGACTTCAATTTCAGAAGGTTAGAGAGGGAAATGTGCACGGGTGTAGGTGGCTGGATTACATTCCCCTTTAATACTTTGTTAGAGCTATGAAAATCTAACTTCTAAATGGTACTACCCCTAGAAGAGAGACCGTGTATTTTATCTTTGATGCTTCCCTGCATCACACAGTATTAATATTTGTAAGGTAGTAGTAGGTAGTGCAAAACATAGGATGTTATGAATGTTTATGTTTTGGTTATATAGCAGTACAGGTATGTGCAGATACACTTTCAGGTGTTCAGTCTTTGTAACAGATTGAGTTGTTCTGTCAAGTTGAAAATTATTTACTGTTATCCTTATATCCATCATCAAAATTTTAACTGCTCTTCGTGATACCTTTGAATGTTGGTTCTTTTTTTTTTCTAAATCTGAGTTCTAATATAATTACAATTCATTATGACCTTCTTGGTCTGAACAGTGCTAAAAATTAGGCTTTTTATAAGCACAGTCAGATGCAAATTTCTGGCTACTTCAGACTAAGCTCATATCTGTGGCATACGACTAGTTTTGAACTTGTTCATAGTTACAACACTGAAATGTCTGTAAAAGCATACATTTTAGAGAGTTTCTGCTGTCTCCGAGGCTTTAATAGGATGTTATGAGTTTTAACACTAATTGGTTCTGCAAAGTGGGATTGCTGCCGAGGAATTGTTCAAATGGAGCTGTGCGAGTGCGTTGTGTTGTTTCACTTTGCTTCCTTACTTGGAGATAGGTCTTTGCAGTGTATTAGAAATGGTGTGAAGAAGTTGTTCTTCATGTTTACAATGTGATATTTCCAAATAAGTTATTTTTCACCATTATTATCTGAACAATTACCAATAACTCAGAGATGAGAGGCTTTGGAGAAGTGCTGTGACTGATAAATTGCTCAGTAAGCCGTTCATTGTTTACTTTAATTGAAGGTCTGAACGCTGTTGTGCCCAAGTGTGTTCCCATGCAGGATGAAGGAGCCCTGATGTGGACTGCAGCAGAACTGCGAGCAGGCCGCTGGGCCAAGTGGGCTCTGGCATCTGGAGATGGAGCACTGCATTGGCCTGGGGCAGAATGGTTATTTTAAGGCCAGTTGTATGAAGCTGACTTGCCACAGAAATCACATTTTATGTAGATAATACTAATTCATCATGACACGCTGTTGTCTCATGGGAATAACGGAGCGAACGTAACTTTCTTCCTTCTCTTGGCACTGTTGATGTGGACATGGAGCTGCGTACTCCTGTGGCAGCGGCCTGGCGGGGCTTCTCACCTCACTTCATGCTGGTGGGATAGCAGTGCGGTGCTGGCATATGCACCCGTGCACTGTAATGTGCTTGGCAGTAAGATTGCTCTTCAATTGCTTCATCAATTCATTGATACATTATGTTCACTTAACAGCTGTGCTTCGTTATAAAGTGGACTGATTGCTTATCTGAGTGAAGGACATACAAGGTGCCATATTGTTAATTGTTACAGCTACAGCTTAAGATACGTGAGACACAGCAGTTCCAGTATGTTCCTTGCATTGCATTTTAACAGCTATTGCTGTTTGAAACAAGCATCCGTTTGAGTGATGAGGCTGCAAAACGTCACGTATTTACGTTTTTATACAAATGTAGTTCTGAAGAGTGTCAGAGCCATGGTTAAATAATAGGTTAAAATGCACTTTATATGTGTGATCTCGTACTGTCAACGTCATCTCAAGGCAGAGTTGTGCTAATTAACCATTGCAGAGCCCAGTTGTGAGCCCTGTCTGTATTTATGCCTTTCTGACTAATTCCAAGCTTTAGCAGTAACTACATCTGGGATCATTAGATGGGTGCTGTGCTTGAATCACGGTGAGTTCTGCTCTGTTCCTGTGGGATGTTTTTGTTTTTTGTGTGGGCTTCTTTTGCTCTCTAATTATTCTTCATAAGTGAAATTAAAAGAGGGATGTAATTAAAATGTTCTATTTTTGAGCTTGTGTCATCTTGAGTTCGTGGGCAGCACCGATGTATCTCTTTTGGGGACAGAAACACCGTATGCAAAACTGGTGGCTAAGGAGGCTGGGGGGGAGAGGACTGGGAGAAGTGATTTTTTTGTGGTGGGAGGGGAGAGTGACTTCTATATTGTGCATAGAAGTAATGTAATGCATCTAAAATAGCAGATCTTTTGTTTTTCCTAATTAGATGAGTTAAAAATGTGCTATACTCTCTGATTTTACTGCTCACCTGGGCTTCTTTCAGAGCAGCATCTACCGTTGGTGAAGCTTCCTGCCCCATCTATTTATTTATCATAGAAATAAAGAGGGAGCGATTGCTGTTTTCGTTCTTGACTATTTAGCCCAGTAAGATTAAGTGGGGGGGATGGGACGGGCAGAGAATTTCCATTGGCCGTGCTCTAGATTGGAGGTTCCTGGTTGACCCACATTTGTTGTGCCCACGTTGTGACATGTGATTTTTCAGCTCTTTGCCGGAAACCGATAGTGCACAAAGCCCCCTTTGAGACGTGGATAGATGAAAGGGGATGAAACAGCTGGTTTGGTTTTATCCCATTCAGGTCGGATTTTTCTAGTCAATGTGCAGCATTAATAATAATAAAAACAGCTGTTCTGTACCAGGAAAGTTGCCATGAAAGGGACATGATTGCTGGGGGGGCTGGTAGTGTCGTTTAACCTCTCCTCACTTCAAAGCAGTGATCTTAGTTTTAATATCAGGAATGATTAATGACTTTTGCAGTCCTAATTAAGTATTTGCATTGATTATTTTTGTATTTGAAAGGAGAAGGCAGAGATCATCCTTGATCATAGTATATAACTCACAATACTCAGAATAAACTTGGAATAAATGCATAAAAAAACCCTAATGTCACGTATATCATCTTCAGTAATTAACTTTTTCTCTCTTGACGTTTTAGTAGGAAGATGGGGAGCCTTGATTAGTCAAGAACCAGCAAAAATGGACGGTGAGAAGTGTATAGTAGAGAGAGAAAGTCAAGCCTGGTAGGTAGAAAAAGGATCGATGACCTGCAGATTAAATCGTGACTTCAGGCCAGTGCAGTGGGCAGGCTCTGCCTGCTTTCCAACTCTCCAACTGGAATCTTGTTCAACAGCAAAGTGAAGGCTTACTGCCACCACTTGCACTTGGATAATATTTTTATGGAAAGCATAAAAAAAAAATTGGCAGTTAAGGATAGTTGCTTCTGATGTACAGAGAGCAATCCAGATTCCTGTGAGCCAGTTAATGTAGATCAGTGGAATTTTGTCCAGAGATGATGATTTAGGGAGTGATTTCTATGGTAATTCTCAGAAGTGAAGAGTGATGAAATAAACATTTCACGGTAGATGTTTTTTTCAATCAATATTAGATATGTTGGATATTAGGACTGGTTTCTTCTCAGAAAGCGTGGCAATACATTGGAACAGGATGCCCAGAGAGGTGGAGCTTTTCAGGAACAGGGTCGTTGTGGCACTGAGGGACATGCTTTAATGGGCATGGAGGGGATGGGCTGACAGGTGGAGTAGATGATCTTAGTGGTCTTTTCCAGCCTCAGTGATTTTGTGATTCTATGATTTTATGATTTACTGTAATCTTGGCCTAAGTTATGCCCTTGCAAGCTTATTGAATGTACTGTTTTCTCCCGTATGTCTTTCTGCAGTAGGTTATTTAGAATAAATCCTTAAACTGAGGTCTGAGAATTTTATTTTAACAGTCACAGTCTCAACTTCTACTTGAGATAGGGGCAGACTGGAATCCAGAGTGTTCTTGAGGTCCAGCTCCTCTTTCATGTTATTTTAGGGTCAGTTTGAGCTCTGTGTGGATTGGGTTGTCTGTACTCACTGCCTGCCCTTGTGCCAAGTGATGGGGGAACTCCTCTCAGAGGGTGTAGAGTTGCTTTTGTATCTGATGTTAGTCACGTGGAATTGAAAACAGCATGTTTTAAGAAAAGATACAATTGTTGACAATTCCAGAGAGCTATTTGATGTAGATTTTAAACCTAATATAAAATGATGCTAGCACTTTCTTTAGCTCACGATTTAGTTTAGATCATAGAGTAGAGCAGTAATTGGTATAGGCCTTGTAAAATCTGTTGCATGACGCAAGGAAGATACATTATGATTATTTCTTGTATTATTTGTCTTTAATGCCTATAATGATTAATATAAAACATAAACTGGACTTGATTATTTGTAGCTTAGGTTTGTAATCTGATTCCTCTGTCTCCACCTGTCTTTCTTCTAACTTCCATCTCTGGTTTGTGGCTGTTGCAAGCCTTCCATGCTGGGATCTGCAGTGATGCTGATGGGGCCAGGAGGCTTTTCTCCCCCAGAACCTGGGTGGGAACTGTAGCAAGTGATGTGCATGGCAGATGCAGCACCTGTGGGACCCACAGGCTGGCTTTCTTCTCCCCACTACCTTTAGAATTCTGACAAACCAGAAGAAGCCAGAAGAGCAAGGAGTGTCTGCTGCCTAAACGTGAGAATTGTCACTACCATACAGATAAACTGAAGTTGAGATGGTTGATAATTTGTAAATGAAGTTAATTGAGATATTTGCTGTATTGGGTATGTTCTGGGTAGCAGCTGATGTTTCATGTTGGCTTCCTACATCTGCTAAATAGATACTGCAAGTTAGAACTTAAAAAATCTCTTTATTTGTAGATTGGTAATACTGGCTTGTATAGCTACATAACCTTTGCAGTGTGAGGAAGGTGTGTGTGCGTCTATGGACAGAAAGCAAATATTGACGCTTTCAACATCCATTCAGTTTCTTTGAAAGAGAAAAGTTGATCTGCCTCTTAGTGTGGCCTGTGACATTTTTTCAGATGGACTTGTAGTGATACAGGATCTTTCAGCCCTAATGTATAAGGGCTGTAAACCAACTGACTTGATGGGGTTCAAGGGAAGAAAGAGGAGACCCAAGTACAGATAAAACTGTTGGGCTTCAGATCAGAAGAAACAGAATCTTTCAACAGCTGGGAAAAAAGTCTACATTGCAAAATGGCCAGTCCAAGCCATAGCTGGGGATAAAATACAGGATTTTAACTGATTTTAAACTGATCATTCAGTTTGCTATAGGAAAATTAAGTGGTGTTTTGTACCTTTCTTCTGAAGAGTTTTCTCCACTTTATTAAATTTCCTCCTCCCATTTATCCTTGCTCGGTATAAATTGCTCTCCAACATGAGCACATTGAAAAAACTAAATGTAGATTTACTTGAATTTTCTAAAGATGACATTATTTCTTTCTCCAGCACAACCCATTTAGGAACTGAGTATTTTTGATCACCCCATAGTACTAAAGATCCAGTCTAACCTGGAAGGGTTTAAACCCGGTGTTTTAAATGTATCTATTTTTAGGAAGAAAGTCTTCAAACAAGAACAGCAGCAACGTCGACAAGATTCACATAAACCAAGGCTGTTTGTACCAACTTTAATACCCCAAATTCTGAGTATTTAACATTCCCTACTCCATAGGAACTCTTCTCAGCTGGAAAGCTTTCTGGAAATGTTTGCAGAGAAATATTTATCCAAAACATCCAGTGAGCAGATTGCAAGAGAAGAGTCATCTATAGCCTCACAGTGGTAGTGCTGTGGGATCGGTGTCTATTGGAAAGCACAACTGCATTCCGTAGTAATAATTCCTTACAAATTTTGTGTTTTTGCATTAGTCACCGATGTGACTTCAATTTATTTGCTTTATGGGTTCACTCGCAAGGCACGCAAGCACAACTTGCTCATCTGGTTGCTGATTCCACCGCACATCTGAAACTTTGTGTATGTGCAGCTGAGCGGAGCTCTGAAGTCTTGGTTTGATGGAGAAGGCAATGCGCTTTAGGCAGAGGTCAGGCTGCAGGCTTGGAATGCATGTGCTCTGTGTATTAACCTCTGCGAGGGTGACAGCAAAGAGCTGCACAAGTGTTCGTGTAGGAAAAAAGAAAATAATAAGGTCTTGTGTGTTTGTGTCCACATTTGCTGGACACCGCTACGTTTCACTCAAAGGTAATTTCTCATACTTTCAGTTTGGGTTTTTGTTGTCCATGGGGTCTTCTCACCAATGTTAGCAAGTTGCATGGGTAAGGCCAGTGAGGCCGTTTGCCTAAGCATCCCTGGTTTTCTGGGGCTGATTACACCTTAGCAGAAGTCACCTACACCGCTCCGTGGTTGCATCACTGTAGGGAAGCAGAGGGATGAGCGCACTCAGGTATCTGCCATGTGCTGCAGCATGCTGCTGACGTCCTCGTTGTCTGGGGCGATGGTGTTGCCCTGGCAACGCAGAGCATCCCTGCTTTCGGGGCTGATCCCCGCATCTCTTTGGGTTTTACAAGCTTTGTGAGATATGTGAATGTTTTACCTTGGAAGCTGCGTGCTCTGCAAGCCGGTCATCTCAGAAGCCTCCCAGCAGAACAACAAAGAGCTCTCCATCTCGGAAGATGGATGGCAGGCTGCCTCACCACATGTGCATCACATTTGCCTGCCAGATACTGACTCCTTTGTACTTTCTTCTCAAAGCCATTTCATGTATTGTAGCCTTTCTTCAGTGCTCCCAAACGCAGTGATCCCAATTAAAGCCAGTTCCTTTTTCCTTTCTTCCTAGCTAAACGTCTAGTAATTTATTAGTAGTTAGTCTGAGGGTGTCACACTGCTGGAGCAATGAGCAAAGTCACCTGTTTATTCTCTTGGAACAGTCAAAAATAACAGAAACTGGAACCAGTTGGGGAAATTGGTTAACGTTTCAAGTCCTTAAGGAAATCACAATCCTTTGTAAGTGTAATAAGCACGTAAATTTTCTCAGAAACTATTTATTTGAAAACATCCCTGTAGACAGCAGTCCAGATTTGATTTCTTATGCAGGCTCTTTCTATTTATGCAGGTAAGAAGTTTAATTATCTGAGAAAATCACTCATATAATAAACTACTTGAGGTTCATAGAAACGTATGCTGCAGATCAATGCCTATAGAGCTGTGCCTTTGGTCTCTTATTTTCAAAGCAATTGGCTTACTGTCAAAGTCCAGCATTTGGGCCAGTGGGCTTTCTTGGTTGCTGCTGCTACTTACAGGGAGAGTTCTGTAGCTTAAAAGAATGCCTAACGTGACAGAGCCCTGACTCCTGGTTCTTCGGAAACTGCATTGTGGAGCTCCTTATTTGAGGCCTTCTGGTCACTTTTAGCTGAAACATGCATCATCTATCAATAATTGTCGCAGTCTGCAGACGCCAGGCTGCCAACCCTGTACATTTAATGGCAGGCCATGTTTTTCATGGCTCACGCACTGCAAAGAGGAACAGTTGTTCTGCAACTGGAGTTGAACCAACGAGTGTAGTGATGTATGAGCCGGGAACAATCTAGTTCATGCTTTCATTCTGCACTGTATTTTGCACTGCAAAGAGCTGAAATGAGTAGAAAAATAATTTCAACCCCTCAAGCAACCAGGGCTAATATGGATACCACGGGCACGTTGGGAAGAGGCAGTTTCCTCTGTCACTTTTCTGAACGTTAGTGCACTGTTATGATGGTGAGGCTGGTTTTCCTGGCACTGATGGCTCCCCACCTCTCCAAAACCCTAAAAGATAAAGTAGGACTTTGCTAACCATGAATTTTAAAACAGTTCTATTTTTTCATCCCCCCAAAAAATGTACTTAAATGATTCCTGCTTCTGTTTCCTTAGATAGAATCGCTTGTCAGGGTGTGCTCAGAAGTCAGCCATCACTGCTTACCGAGACATAAAATGTTGATATTTGCACTAGCAAACTTGTGTTTGGATTTGCAATTCTGTATTTCGTCTCAGATGAGCAATGTGCTAATTCCTCATTCTGAGAACTTGGGCTTTATACTGCTTGTTGTACAGTCGTATTGTTGAGGTCCTGAGGTGTGGCGCAGCAGACACCGAATCTATAGCAGCAATAGAAAAGGTTGGTTTTGTTGGCATTTAAACTGCGAGCAGTCTTAGGTCAAAACAACTCACTTAGGATTGCAGGAATTGATTTGTTTTGACTTTCGTTGTTCTCAGAAAGTAGGGTGTGGACTGACCTGGGGAGATGGAGCTTTGTCGCTCCTTTGTCCTACCTGGGAGCAGCAGTGGATGTATGTTTTCACAGATGTATAAGGACTACAAGAAAGACATTGAGGCCATGGAGTGCGTTCAGAGAGGGGCCACAAGGGTGGTGAGGGGTCTGGAGCACATTTGGAACATAATTCCAACTTTTTCCGTTGGTTTTCTGAATCTTGCTCGTGTTTTCTGCCTTCACTTATTCCACTTCCCCTTTCCTCTTCATTTTGCATGTGAAACACTGAGTTATAAGTAGTGTTTTTTTTTTCTTTTTAACATGACAGAGGCACTTAAGCCCCAGTAAACTCATTGGGTTTCGCTCAGGACTCATTATTCTTACTGACATTAGCAGGAAAAGCACCAGCATGTCTTAGCAGATTAGATCTCTATCTTTTTTTATGACAGCTCTCCATCATGTTTTATTCATCATAAATGAATGAATCATTTTAAGACTACTACTGTTACAGTTGTTTTCCTATTTAATTATACATTTCTGTAGATGGGGTGCTTTGGAACACGGGAAAGAATTCCTTTTTTCTTGTTGTTTTGCGATAGGGTAGAAGTAGAAATCTGCTCTTTCTTGTTTTGTTTTTAATAAGCGTGACATATCACAGCAGAGCTATTGACATGTGGGCAGAAATTAAACGCCGTTCAGCCTTGGAACCCTGTGTGCATTCTTGAATCTGCGAGGGTCTAATTGTAAGTCAGCCTCCCAGCTCTGCAGGCTGTGTAGTTCAATAGGTTTGAATCTGGAACCAAAAGATGGGGGGAAAACCTTCATACCTTCTCATTTTATTTCTGAGTTTCTGAAGCCTGGTGTGCTTTGAGTCTTACTACCTACTGACAGTACCATGCCGGCTCGCCATCGTGCGCTTGTGTCCTTTATACTCCAAATGTAAAAAACCCAATCTGAAGTTGCCACATCTCTGTACCACAGAATGCAAGCCTTACCTGCTGCCTGTATCTGCTGGAAGAATGGCACAAGGCTGTGAGCCCAGCAGTCCGTGCGTGGCCCTTCCAGCCCAGTGCTCTCCATGTTCACCACAGCATCTGCCCTCACGGCCGTGCCCCACTCCTGCTGTACCAGAGGGTGCACCGTGATTCTGGGACGGTTCTGGGAGCTGCTGTGTTGTGATGGTGGTGGATGATATGTGGCAAGAAGGGAGAGCAACAGCTTCCAAATGCCCGCTGACACCAAAGGTTTCATTTGAGAGCTCTGTTCCGTAAGTGCTGAAGGCTGAGAAATGAGGACTTTTCCCCCAGCCTTAAAAGCATTAGGTTGTGCTCTGATAGCTCAGCCTCCACGCAGTTCTCTTATAAGGAAACAACTGAGCTATTATTGACAGGACTCGCTGAGGAGTGCAGACGTGGGAGTTTTGTTCCCGGTTCTGTTCTGTTGAATTCTTTCCTATGACTGCAGCTTCGCGTGCCTCGGGCTTCTGCATACATTTGTCTGTGCAGGCACAGCATAGGCACTGGTTTTGCTTTTAATTGCTGTATGGTGAACTGTGCAATAGCAACCTGAAAGATTTGGTTTAATGAAAAAAAAATGCTGATGATTTTCACCTCTTCTCTCATCTGGTTCTGGACAGTTTCTGAAATGAAATGGAGAGGGCGTAGCACAGCTCTTTGCTGCAAGCAGTTGCCTGTTGCTCTGCCTGTACCGTGGCAGGTTACTTCAGCATGGACCTTGGAGTGCAGTTCTCTGCTGGGTCTTCTTCAGCCTTAACCCTACAGGAATGTCTCCCAGGGGCCTTGGAGCATGCTGCAAGAAACCTGGTTCTGGGTTACAGGAGTACATCCATCCACTGTGGTGGTTTTTACAGCCAGCAGCAGAATAGCTGTTAAGTGTTGCTTTGCATGTGGTCTTTCTTTTTACCTTCAGAGATAAATTTTCTCCTCACCTGTGACAAAAACACCAAGCTGAAGGTGCATACAATGCCAGTTGTTACTCACAGCAGCTCTCACGCTCAGGCTCTGCAGCAGAGCGCTCGCTGCTGCCCCTGCTTTACGTAACGCAGTGCTGCCGCTGCTGCTGCGCTGCTGGCTGCGATGCTGTTAGAAATCTTGATCTTCCCCCAAACATTTTTCTTTGTTTGAGAAATGGTGGGTGCCCAACCTGTGCCAGCTGTCCGCAGATCCCAAGGGATTATCCAGCAGCTGTGAATAGCTGGAGCGATTTGGGGTCGGTCCAGCGCTTGGCTTGCTGGCTCCTGGCTCCCTGCACACCCTACTCATAGCTCAGCAGGGATGAGGTGGACAGGCGGTATAGCTCTGAAATCCCACGGATCCCGGGGCTGTGCCCTCCCTGCCTGCAGCCTTGGGCAGCGCTGAAGAAGCACTGAGCTGAGCGCTTCCATTTCACACGGTGAGGTAGCACCTGTGGAGCCCTTTAGTTGGAACCCGCTGCAGCTTTTCGTGTTGTCTTTTGTCCTGCCAAACTATACGTGACATACAGGAGTACTGATGTGGTTAGTGGAGAACAGAGCATGTATATGCATATGTCAGACGTGTTTTCTTACTATTTTGGGATTGCGTTTTCTCTGCCTGAAATAACAAATTTTGCATAACTTTGCCTCCCTTACCACCACTCCAATTGCTTTCCTTTTCTGTTCAGAGGTTTTTAGGTTTTAAAGCCAGAAAGCAGCCTTAGGTCCCCTCATTTTCTCTCTTGTATCACACAGCTCACAGAATTTCATCTTATTCTTCATTAAAATGAAACCACTCAACAAGCCTTCATTCAAGATAACTTCAGGATTCTTTCTTTCTTCCTTTTTTTTTTTTTGTTTTTCTTTCTTTCTGTCTGTCTTTCTGTAGCTTTCATTCTTTCTTCTCTTTCCCATTTAGTATGTTCATCTTCAGGCGAAAGTTTTACTTCTTCATGTCACATCTTTTCACCTTTTTTTGTCTTGTTGTGTTTTCCCATTTAATATGAATTTCTGTCTTTCTGTGTATACAGTGCAGTGGGATTGTTGATGGATCAGGAGAAAAGGTTTTAGCATTGTTCCATAAAATAAACTCCAGCTGTTCATGCTGTTGCTCCCACCAGTTAATGGATGCTTGACTGCAGTTCACGACCATAGCTTTGCTTGATCGCCTCATTGTGCTTTAAGTATAGTAAGGAGTTCCTGTTTAGGGCATGTAAATGTTATCTTGAAATCCCATGTAAAAAAAGATAGAGCTAAATAAGCAGTTCACACTTCCAAGGCCTTTTTTCAGTCTGACTGGGCATAGGGACTGTGGAGTCAATCGTTTTGAGCTCCTGGGCAAACACACAGCCACAAAGCCCAGCTTCCAGGCATTGGTGGGGAACTGTTCTTAGGGAGGCTATTTCCACTTGTGTCCCATACCCAATGCACTTCTGTTTGTGGGATAACAATACTCATGCACAATTTTAGAGGTTGTTTACCTTGCTATGTTATTAACTTCCTGCAGTAATTCAGTGCCAGGTATCAGGTGTTTTCTTTATGTGTAATCTTAGTCCAGTTGTGGAGAAGATGGGAGCCCTGCCCAGGAATAAGCTCTGTCCTGCCTTTTCTTATCAGCGCAGCACTGACAGAAATTTATGGGCTCCACTACCATTTATACAGTTGTGCTCAGGTACTCTTCACTGCTCTGAGCGATACCAAAATGTGATGAAGTGCATTTCCTGTTCCAGGCCTTGTTGTCATACTACAGTGCATTTATTCAGGAGCCTTCACTCATCATCAAGCTCTGCGTGGAAGACCCTGGTGCCCCCACCACTGCTGTACTGAGGAACACAAGCCCAGGCGATTGAGCAGAGCGTGCTGGCATCTGGGTCCTCCTGCACCCTAATCCCCTTCATCAGCTGTACATTTGGCAGTGAGATCATTTCTCTGAATGGGATTGCAGGACTAGAGACGTAAGTCTGACTCCAGATGAATGCGGTCTGTTGTTAGTTGTACATATGAGCATCTCATGATGTATATCATGTGAAAGTATAGATGGTAGCTCTGATAGGTAGGTGGAGAGGGTGACTGTTGCTGAAGTTCTGCGGTTTCTGGTATAGAAGTGTGCCTATTTGGGGAGAAACACATGCCTTGGTCTTCATTTTCCAAGATAGGTGACTTAGGCATGTGAGTAATATTGTCTGAGCTGAAATGTCAGAAATTTTGACTAACATTTTGTTTTAATGCTGCATATTATACGGGGAAGTTGCTCAACTAGTTGATAGTAACCAGGGAGTACAATAATATGTACTGCTGAGCAGCTGCTGCAAGGATTGGGCTTTTAAAAGTCATTACCTTTTGCAAATTGTTTGCCTCTCCTTTTGCTGTTTAGGCTATTGGTGACTAAAGAGGTTAATGCTGAGGGTTTTACCTTTTGTAAAGTCATATTGTAGGCTGAAAAGTATGAAGTAAAAATTCTGCCGTCATATTTAAAAAGGACAATTTTCCAATCATGATATATCACTTAAGAGGGTGCTGAAAAGATCAGTTCCCATGCTGGTCTGTAGTGCTGATCCTCCAGATCTGGAGATAAATCTCCTCTTTCCCTTTGGAAATGACTGACTTTGCAGCTTAGATCTCTATGAAGATGCGAGAATCCCCATCTAGAACTAAGTTCAGCTCAAGTGTACGTAATGCAGCTCAGAACACATCTGGTCAGCCTTTTCTTCTCAAGAACTTGGAACTGTTAATAGTGCTGTTTCAATAGGGTTAGCACAGGTTGGTGCAGGTTTGAGTATGACTGAATTCCACACCGAACTGTCAAGAAGAATTAACTAGGAAGTTTTGGAACATTTTTCTTAACACCTAACCCACGTTGTGAGTGATGAGATTGTATCTCTTTTCACTATGAGCAAAACATCACCCAGGTGTAAAGCTTATAGTTCAAAACCACAAGAGAAATAAATCAGTTGGATTTTTTTGTTAACCTTCGTCATTTGGTGACCTAAACTTAAGATTTTGGTGGTTAATTTGTCATTTCTGGATTCTCACATTGGCAGGACTCTCAGAACTTATTTTTCAGTGCTGTATCTTTGCGTATCTCAAACGAGCTCATTCAAGACTGAAAACATTTCTAGAGTGGTCTGAAGGCGATTCCACTGTCAGTTAAATAGTAATGAAGTATCTTAGTACTTCAGTCAGATTGAATTTGTTTAGTTGATGGTCCGTTTTCAGAGGGAAGTGCATTATGTGAAGACAGTAAGAGGATGTCTCTGCTATATTGGCTGCCATATGTCAAAGAATTGCCTGCATATTAGCTTTTGAAAATTTGGTTTTCTGTGAATCAGTCTTGGTTCAGTTCCAAATAATCGAACATTTAAATTTCAGGATTTCTAAATTTTGGACTTTTCAATCCAAACCTTGCTTCCTAGCACTTGCTCTGCAGAGACTGGTTTCACTGCAGCTTCCCCTTATCGCTCCACAGCCTTTGGGGAAGAAATGTCACACTGCTTCCTTGCCAAGTACAGCAGCTTCAGCGAGGAGGCAGCCCTCCCTTGGGATGGTTATGAAATATATTTATTACTCTTGAAAATGAACTTTTCAGCATCTCGGAGGGTTGCTGACAGGAGTGAATGTGTTTCCTAGATACCTTGCTGTCACCTAGAAGCTCAGGAGGCCTCAGGGGCTGGCCCAGCCCACAGTGTTTTGTGACACTCACCTCAGTGAGGGTTGGGGTTTGGGATCCCCAGGTTTGGGTACGCTCTCTGGTGGAGTTATTGGCCACTGGGCTCCTTTTGCCCATGGCTCACCTTCAGCTCTACGTGACAGCTGTCAGCAGTGACAGTAAGGTGCTGAGATGTGCCATGCCACACACGGTGGGCTTGTCAGCACCAGGCTGCTACAGAGTGTTGTAGAATCACAGAATGGCTTGGGTTGGAAGGAACCCTAAAACCTATCCAGTTCCACTCCCTGCTGTGTGCAAGGTTCCCACCCACCACATCAGGCTGCCCAGCTCCTGTGTCACATAGATACTGAGCTCTTCCCTGGACCTCTGTGGCCTGAGGACACTTCCCTGTGTCTCTGTGGTGGACAAGAAAAACGAGGCACCTGCAGGCACGTTTGTTTAACCTAAGGCATCCCATAGCATGATATGGCACTCTATCTTGATTTTCTTTTTTTGCTAAGTATGCATTTCTGTTTCTAGGAAGTATAGCATGCAGTGTATAGATACCTTCACTGAGTACTTTTCCGACTGAGTTTGCCTTCTGGAGATCCACACATTAGGAGTGCAGTGGAGAATTTCAGGTTTGTCAGGCAGTGCCTATTGCTGTTCATTTACCCACACTGCATTTCATCCACTGACATCACTGCAGCTCCGTTGTCCCCGTGCACTCAGGCTGATAAGGGGTAGCACACAGTCACTTGTGATTGCCTTTGTGTAGAGCCTTTTCTTGAAAGAGCTCTATGCTACCAAAGTGAAAAGCTTGTCAGAATACTTCCAAGCGACTCCCAAGCTTAAAGTCAATCTATGTAATATTAGGACTGTTATATGATGCCTGTTTCTTTCAATTATTTGTGATAATCATTAGTTTCTTTAAATTTCTGTGTTTCCTAGAATAACTCTTGGTCTGACCGAGGCCTGTGGTGGTTATTGCATTACAAATAACCTTAAAATACCGGGTAGGTCTGATACAATAGAGGGCATGGTAGAGAACCAAGTGCTTCTGCTGGGGGAGTTTCAAAGGTTCTGCAGTTCCTCCAGACTCTTAGAAGTGATTATACTGTGTCACGCTTATGAATGGGGTGCAAAGGCTTCTGCGGCGGGGGAAGGGTTTTGCTTCCTTAATGAGTATGTTTTCAAAGAAAAATTACACTTCCTTGTCACATGAAAGCAAGTAATGTGTACACAAATGCTAGCCATTATTTGGCAAATGGCTCAAGCTCAAAAATTCTGCCTGGAAACCATTAGGAAGAAAAACGTTCTTCACCATCAATTAATGCATTGTGTTTTTTTTTTTTTTTTTTTTTTTCCCTTTCATGTTGCTAGGCAGGCCAAGAGATAAGGGCCAGCTGTAATCCATCTTGTCAGATGAGTTGAGTCGCTTCGTGTTATGCCGGTCATCTGGAAGATGACAACTCCATCTCACTCCGAGTTTGATTTTTAGAGCTTATTTTTTCAAGTCATCTTTGCTTCCAGTTAACGTTTTTGTTATCTGTGTGTCTTGATTGAATATTCTGATCCAAGAATATGTAACACAGTGCTCCCTTTTACACTGGAAGTCCCAAGGAAGAGGTGTTAAAACACGTTTGGTATCATACTTAAAAACAGCAGAGTAGATTCCAGTAATTAAGTGTCCTCTGTCTCAAGAGCTGTGTTTTCAGCAGTGAGTCTTAGCACAGTGGGAGGGTTTCCCACCTCGCATCGAGCAGCCAGACTGGGCACAGGCCGCACTGCTGTGAGTGGCGGCACTGCCAGCACAAAGTGTGGTGAGCTGCCGATAATGCCAGCCCTGCTCTGAGTGCGCCTCCACCAGTGCCTTGTGTCAGAGCCCAGGGAGGGAGGTGTGGGCCGCACCACTTTGTCCTTCGTCCTTTGTGCCTGAAGTCTCCTGTGCGTGTGGCCTCCCTTCTGTTCTCTGCTCCAAGTCTTAAGGAAAATGATTACAGCAGTAAGTGCTAAAGCCAGACCTAATGCATGCTTCCTCAGGGTCACCTTCTGTAGTCATATCCGATCACAGGAGGTGGATGAGAGCTAGAAATGATGCAGGTTTGGGTTCTGCCTGTTGAATGATGTGGAACATTCACTGGAGAGGAGAGCAGTGCCCACAGCACCCCTGTCCTGCCAGCTGACATATATATTGCATCAAAGTAATAGGATCTAACCCCACAGCTTATCTTATGGCAGATATGACCTTTCCTATCTGCAGCAAAGCATTTTGGGGTGTAGAAGAAAGCATGTATTATAATTTTGTAGGTATTTTGGGACGCCTGTGCTGTATCTCATGTTCTGCCTTCTTGGGCCATCTCTACAAGGCAGACATCTTTACAGCACGTGAGCTGCCTTTGTGAAGTCCTTTTTAAATAACAGATAACATGATTTGGACTTGTATGGCCCAGAGTTAAATCCATGAAGTCCTTAATGCTACTGAGCTGATTGCAATGGACCATGGGTGTAACAGCACATGGTCCCTGCGGGCATCGCAGACCGCAGTGCACATCCACAGCTGGGGAGAAGCTGACCTGTGGGAGCCGTGCATTGTTGGTTCTGTTCCACGGTGGTTCCTGTAAGGCAGGAGGCTTACAGGCAGTGGGCACCAGATGGTACTGTTAGCAGCCCCTGGCACGGCCTGGTGTGGTAGTATAGATGTAGCTATGATCCTGGAGAAATGACTTCATTATTATATTCATTAATATATATCTTATGTAGGAGGACAGCTCTCATTTATGAAATTGGTTCGGTCTTGTGTGGGAGTCAGAGTAGAGGAGGAAGATGAGCAGAAGGAGTTAACCCCTTCATGACGGGCAAGCTTCTGTATTCAGAGAGGAACTTAAATAAACCATTGCTGAGTAACATCAGAGGTTTCTGGGGTCATTCATAGGTTGAGACCCAGTTCTTGTTTCTGACATCTATGAAGCAGATTTCGGTTGTTTCTTTGGGTCTCTGAAGTCTTAAAAGAAATGCGCTCTAGCCTTCTTTCTGTCTGTATTTTTTAACTTAAATTTCAAATCTTGATCTTAAAATAATTCTTCCTTTTCTGTTGAAGATGTCCTTATTTGTCCTTGGTTTTCTCTCACAATCTCACAGACACAGAGCAGTTCCAGGCTGCTGTTCCTCTGCTGCTCAAAGCTGCCTCCATCATTCCCTCATGCTGCAGTTGTCTCATGCAACTCCAAAACCCCAAAGCATTAGGGGTTGTTGATGTGGTTCCCAAGTAACTGAATAAGGCAGGGATAACCCCTACCCTCCCTCTCTGCCCAGCAGCTGGGGAGTAGGTTTGTGTTCCTGTCGCTTTATTTGGGTTTATAGTACCAGCTTTCAAGACTAAGTTAAATATAACATGGGTTCTGTTTGTTCTTACAAACGTGGTCAGTCTTTTGTTAGCTAATAGCCTTGGATCCCATCTGTATAGTGGTTTAGCTATTGCTGTGTTTCGTTCCAGCCTCAACTATTACATAATTTTATTAGAATCTGTGGACTTGCCTGGCAGTCCCAGAAATGTCATATAAGGGGAGTCATTTGTTTACTGTTGAGTTTTGAAGTGGTGAGCTTTTCCTCACACACACACACACACACACACACGTATATATGAGTCATTTGTTGAACACCTCCATTCCCCTTTTGAGTACACAAATCATATCTTTTCTTGTGGTGAACTCTTTTCAGTGCCTTTCTCCCCCTGACCTCAGTTCAGCAGTCTGAAAGGAAGGACCATACTGCATCTGTTTCGCAGGCAGGATAGAATAGACACGGGCAAGAAGGAGCTTCCCGAGCAGAAATTCTGACTATACAGATGCTGGCTAATTTCTTAGCAGATGCACTTAATGATGCTATTCATTTTAATTCCCTTTCAGAATAAATAAAGTGTGATTTAGTTTGTGGTTGTCAGGTTTCTTCTTTTGTAAATCAAATCTTTTGAGGCTATTTACATGAAATTTTCTTTCTTGCTTGCCTTTTTTTTTTTTTTTTTTTATTTCCTTGTCATCTTTTTTTGGCTGCAATCTGGAGAAAAATCTCCATCTAATAGATCGTGCCTCCCACACCAGCTTCTATAGGCTGAACCAAAGAACAGAGGGATGGAAGACTGCAGTGCTGAAACCATCAGAATCAGACAAACCCTAAAGGCTCCATTTCCTGCGTTGGAGCACGGTTTCTTTACATCCGGCAATGATGTGTACCTTATACTGTTCTTTTCTGTGTGCTGTATGTGGCTGTGGGTCTAAGAAGATAAATGGGAGATGCATCCAAACCATCCATTAGGAAGCTGGCGCTGAAAATTGGATTCTTTTTTCTTTTTTTTTTTTTTTAACTTTAGAGGGAAAAACATCTGAAAGCCCCACTTAAATTCAGAGAGCAGCAAAGATATCATGGCTGAATTTCCTTTTGATGTGATGGAGAGAGGACTGTGCCAGGTTGATTTGTGTTCCACAGAAAATCCTGTTATGTCTGTGCCGTGCATTGCACCTCAACATTCTGCCATATATGTGCCAAATTAGTTTAACAACGCAACCTAATAAACATCCCCTTCCAATATTAAAATACCAAGGCAGCCTTTCATGCTCTGGTGCGAATGCACCAAGGCAGCGTGTTTAGTGCTGTTAACCAGGGTATGCTCTGAGCAAACAGCACACGTTTTGTTCACTCCACAAGTGTAGAAGTTCA
>PPHD01005005.1:0-27281 GCA_002909625.1 Bambusicola thoracicus | reverse complement strand
TCTGGGCAGCCTGATCTGATGGTTGGCGACCCTGCACATAGCAGGGGGGTTGAAACTCGGTGATCATTGTGGTCCTTTTCAACCCAGACCATTCTATGATTCTATGATCTCAATGGAGAAATTATTTCTGTAAGTAAATTGTGACACTTAAAATAAGACTGAAGTAGTAGAAGAATCAGGAAGGCCTGAAAAGGTCAAGAGGAGATAAGCATTGTTCCAGTGATTTAAAAGCATTATCCTTGTGACTTGACGACAAATAAGCAGAGTGCTATGCAAAACCAGTTGTCAGATGAAGGGCTTTCAAAAGAAAAGACAGCATCCGTCAAGCCCTGAGGTGGTTACTTTTAGAAAAGTTATTAGTACGCTGACCCTTCTGCCTTTAGCTTGAAGCCAGGTTATGTGAGTGTAAACAATGAGAGCTAAGAAATGAGAGGTCTAGTACTTACCCCCCCACCTTGCCTCACTGCAGAAGGATTTCAGATCTGCGAGTGTTACATGGATGTGTGCTTGGTGCTTCAGGGTATAGAGCAAGTAAGGGATAAAAGGGTAAACCTAGGCTGGAAGCATACCGTTGATGTGAAAGTGCCTCACATTTCCATTTTACGTTTGATAACAGCAGCAGGCCTTGAATAAAGAAGAGCACTATATGGCATTTAAATAGCAGAGCTAATCTAATTATCCATAAGCTGGAACAATTACAATAAAAATCATGCAATAAAGAAAGGAGGCAAAGCACTCAGCCGTCTCAAACGAATCAAAATGTCAGAAGAGACCTGAGTCTTCATTACAGACTGATGACCTGCTAAATTACTTTGCCAGAGCACACACAAGCCCATCACTGACAGTCTAATTCCAGCCTGCCTCTGCGGAGTGATGAGCAATCCTTCTCCCAACTCATACTCAGAAAGTAGACTGAAAGAACAATGACATTGAAAGGCTTCATAAGGATTTGCTGGACCTCACTGGGACTGAAGCAGAAGTTGATTAGAGAGGTTACAGGAAGCTTCATATTTCTCTAGTCATCTCAGTGGAGAGCAAAGTAATGATAGATTGAGAGTGCTTCAGAGAGAACGCTCGCTGACCCATTAATTCTAGGAAGCCAGTTTATCTCATACATCCTTCAGTCTTTCAAAGTGTAAGTGCAAAGAGGTGTGTATATGCTCAGGTGAGGCTGAAGCATCACTTTGGGCACAGGGGAGGGTGGTGCTGGACAGTGCTCCCGGAACACAGCTTCAGCAAGGAGCTGGAGGAGAGAACTGGTTTGGGACAACATGAGGCACCAAATCCAAGCTACGTGTTCTGCTGTGTGTCAGGACTTAGATGAGTATGGCAGCAGTGAAGTAAACCACTTCTCCTTTTTATTTTAGGACCAACAGAGTGCTGTGCCACAGCTATACACACACACACTGAATAGTTCCTTGGGAAGTATGATACAGCAGTTTCCCTGCTTTGGCTCTTTCTGTAGACCTGAGGCAACCGTTTTAACAGCAATAATTCAAATACAGATGAAATAGGACCATTAGGTCTTCCCACCTCTCCAATCTACAGCGATACCAATGAGCTAGGTCCTGGCAGCTTTAACAGTGCACCAAACATCTCATTACGAAGTAGCACTGCCTTAGGAAAACGGCAGTCCGGGCTAGGCTGACCCTGAGGACAGGAGGGAAGGAGCTTTTGTGATTCCTCAGAAAGGACAGTTTATATGCCTGATCTTCAGCAAAGCAGGGCTGTATAGCACTTTGCACATGTATGCTCAGTTCTGATCTGTCTTCAGGAGTGATCAACCCACCCAAGGGGCCACCAAAAGCAGAAGAGAGGAAGCCCAGGCAATGACATTCAAAGGAAGGTGAGTTTTTAAAAAGGGCACAAGGAACTGACACAGCTTCTCATTCCTGTGAGAAGTGACAGCTTTTCACAGGCTGTGGGGATAAGGGAGCATAGCATTCTTTCCCAGAGACAGACAGGAGGAAGCAGCACCCGGGTCTATGTTAGATAGCTGGACACCTTCATACACCTCTTCTGATTTAACAGGAGAAATTATCTACATTCAAAAAGCACTTCCAAAATAAGGAAAAAGGCTTTGCACATACCTGTGTGTAGCCAGGAAAAAATCAAAATGTGTTTGGAAACTTTTGATAGCGTCTGGAAAATGCGAGGGAAGTCTTCCAGGTCAGTTTGTTTCAGCGAGAATCCTGTATGGTCCTTGGATGTTCTTTTAACATCCTGTATTCCTATTATTCTCAACTCAGAGCACACACAAGACCCTACTGCATGCACTGATTTCTCCAAGGAAAAATAGACATGCGCAGGCTGAAGAGAAGCTGGGGAGTACTTCACTTGAGATACATTCTATGATATATGTCTTACACTCTATATGAAGGTGTTCTAAAGGGACAATTTTTTTAAATTCTCCTCAATTTGTTATTTCATCCTAAGATTCTTCACATAAAAACAGCGCCTTCGAGCTTCCAAGAACATTTGATTTATCTGCTTTATAGAAAGCTTAGAAATGATACTAGAGAAGGACCTGCTATAACTGATCCATAGACTTGCTATAAATTATTTTGGAGATTTTGAGATCACTAAACCAGAACCAAGGCAAAAGTAGAAACTAACAGTGATCATCCCTTGATAAGTCCTTGCCCATAAAAGCAGCCCAGTTCCCAGACCTTTAGCAGTGGAAAGGTGCAGCTTTCCACAGTCATTTTGTATCTAATAATTAACTACATGTTGACTATGGTTGTAGTGTGTCCACAGTCAGCAGGGGACTTATACCACTCAACTAAGATACGTGCCTGATTTGGACTCCAATTTCACTCTCCTTCCATGTTTGACTCTCCTATCAACCTTGAGAGCTTAGGATCAGAAGAGATCTCTTCTTTTACCATTGACCGAAGCAAAACTGTTCTTGGACAGTTTTCATTTTTCCTGTGGCCATTTAAGCAACAGAATCATTCATGTTTTGCTTTCATTTCAGGGTAAATCATAGAATCATAGATTCATGGAATCGCCAAGGTTGGAAAAGACCTCTAAGCTCATCTAGTCCAACAGTCCACCTATCACTAATATTTTCCACTAAACCATGTCTTTCTGTACATCATCTAAACATTCCTTAAGACTTCCTGGAATGGTGACTCCACCATCTCCCTTGGCAGCATTTTCCATTACATGACCACTCTCTTGAAGAAGAAGTATTTCCTAACATCCAACCTAATTACTTTAAAGTCGTTGAGATAATTATTTTGAATGGCAGCTACAGACTTGCACAGTTAACTGTGCATTAAACTACTGAGATTGTTAACTATATCATTAAAAAGGTAACTGAAATAAGTACAGATTAAACAATTCCTTAAATTGTTTAAGCAAGAGTTCTTCTAGTAACTGAAAGATAGACATGACATACTGCCTGCTCATGTCCTCAGCTACTGAAAGGCCTAGCCAGTCCCAAATGCTGAGATACCCAGGTACTCTGTTTTCCCTGTAGAAGCTGGGATAGCAGAAGAGAACACCATTCTATTAATATAAATAAACTTTTCAACCCCAAGATATATATCCCATCCCTTATCTGAAAGTATATGGAGTCATAAAATAAAAGGATCTATAGAGACATAACTTGGTTAGTGGAGGACATTACTACATGAGCCTAGGCTAAGGCCTACGTGCTGTGGTGTATGTCATACTGACAATGGTCAGTAACAGAGTCAGCAGGAATAGGGAAATGCATAAGCAGAAAAAGCATTAGCAAAAGAGCAAAACGGTGCAATTTAGGGTGAGGTAAGAAGTTTCTTGTTGCCAGCAAATCAGAGTAGAAACTTAGGTGTGTTATTGCCTCGTGCCATCCACATACTAAGCAGTCAATTATGGAAGTGCTATGCGTGATTCATGCCTGCATCCAATCAGAAGCACACTTTGTGTTATTTAAGAGTTGTATTTTTTCCAATAAACTGTCTCTGTTATCACTTTCTTGAAGTGCTAGAGTCCATTCTTTTCTTCCCAAGTCAGAATTTTGTTCTGTGGTCCAACTATTAGGTGTGACAAAGCAAGGATGGCTTGCCCATACAAACTCACTGAAGTATTTCCCCTTGGTCAGGTAGCGGACAGGCAATCAGACATGAAGACATAGTCTGTTAGTAAGTGAGAGATTGCAGAACAGAAATTCAAATCCAGTTTGGGGATGAAGTCAGGATTTTCATTCTGGATGAAGGAGAAATGAGATCCTAAATCCATCAAGGTGTCCTAAATTACAAATACGTGAGGAATACCATTTCAATGGGCTATGATTTAAATCAGACCTGTCCTAGAGCATTCTTCTGGATTTAGGCAGCAGGAGGGATTTCTGGGCAGGAGAGAAGTGCCTGATTTGTACATGCTTGAGTGGATTTTAGGTTATTGTTCCTAGAGTTTAATGTACTTTTTTCTAGTGATGCAGAAGTGATGAAGAAGTTTCCTTTAACATCTGATATGCAAGGCTTTATTCATATAACCGCAGAAGAGCGAAAGAAGAAAGAGTAATCTTTCCTGTCAATGCAATGAACTTCGTTTCACATCTTTATTTTGTTCTTGGATTGAAGTTTTCTAGCCAGTGACTGTCAAACAATCGCGAAGGTTGTTATTATGCTTCATATGCTATTGCACTTTTCTTTTTCAATCAGAGGAAAACTGCAGCATTCTCAGTTAGAATTAATTTCATATTAAACACAATGCTTCTTATGCGCCTCCAGAAATGATAAGCTTTCATTTCCATAAAAACACCCTCACTTTGGAAGCTTCAGAATGCATGCCAGCTCCGTGTCTTTTGAATAATGAAATCACCACGTTTGGTATGCAAACACAGATTACAGCAGTTTAATTAAGACAATTCTAGAAAAGTGAACAAATATTAGAGCAAATGTTCAGGATTAAATGAAAGGCAAATTATTACAATTTGTTTGGATAACTTATATTTTTGGCAGGGGATGACATGTTCTAAACAAAGCCAGCATTCTTTCTGCTATTCCCAGTATGGATCAGTATTTAAAGGTTTTAATTACAATATTTGGCTAATCAAATGTAGCCAGGAGCCAGAGAGAAAGTAAATTGTACTTCTCAGAAATGGCACCACTTTCTTTTCTATAAGTATATCCAGCATTAGGAAGTCTGGTTCTCATTTGCTTTCCAGCACAGATGAAAAAGTCAAGCTGTTTACATAGGAAGGGATATTAATATTAAAATACAAGCTACTGAAATTCAGATTTCTTTCTTGGGAAAACTTTTGGACATGGGTATTTGGTTTTCTCTATCCTACATCACAAAAGAACAACAAAAATAATACTTCACTTTGACTGTTTTTCCTGATTTTATTTCAGCGGTCTCATTTTTAATCATATGAGTGTGATAATAGAGTCAAACTGAAATGCTACACGCTTTTAGTAAACAAATATTTTGATGATTTCCCACAAATATCTTGGCACAACCACAGAACACAACCATCAAAGCATTTCTTTCAAATAGCATTTGCTGACAGAAAGCTGTTATGTCTACAACTGCTTAAAATTCTGATTAGAAATTAACTGATTAGAAATTAACTAATCTGTTAATGATGAACAGGTGCGTTTCTCCACCTGCAGTATACCAATATAGGGACCAGGGTTCTTAAATATTACCTAGGCATAGGAATAACTTGGCTTGGTGATGCTTTGACATGCAGGAGACTGGGCTATTCTTACGCCAGTTTGGCCCTATGGAGTGGGCTCACCTGGAAAGAATGGATGTTCACATCATTATCTGGTCTGACGATGAGCTCTTCATCCTCTTTACCCACCTTCTGCTAATGTCATTGTGAAGTAAGAAACAAACAAAAGCAAGGACAATTATGTTTCGCCTCCTCCGAGATCCTGAAAAATTATTTTCCTAACACAACTCAAGTTTCTCATCTTTCTGCCTCAGCTGAGCATTTCTAAGTCTCATATTCCAAAAAGCTTATTGACTACAACATGCACCCCTCTAGTCTGTGATTGATTTTGTTGTTTTACCCTCTGTTTACTTGTTTTCAGATGCATTACCTTTCAGTTTAAGGCCTACAGGGAACATAGCTATTATCTGTCACACCCCATTTACCACCAATTTTTGTGGCCATCAGCAGTGCTACCTAAAATAAAGCAAAACAGCAAAGTCAACGGAAGAGAAAAGGAGCCCACAAGATGTCCAGAGAACAAGCTAGGGACAAAGGAGGGATGAGGAAGGAAATATGGATTGGAGAAAGCAGGCAGCCAAACTCTCCTTAATTCTGCAATGCCATTTGGGAAATGAGTTCCTTGGGTTGAGCTGGAATGCTCAGAAGGGATGTTGCGTCACTGGATAAAAGAGGACAAAAAACTTTTTTACAAATGTATTAACAGTAAGAGAAGGGCTGAGGAGAATCTCCATCCTTTACTGAATACTGGGAAACGTGACCACTGAGAATAAAGAAAAAGCTGAGATTCTCAGTGCCTTCCTTACATCTGTCTCTAATAGCCAAAACAATTATCCTCAGGGTACTCTACCCCAGCCTGGAATTCTGGGATGGAGAGCAGAATAAATTCCCCGCAGTTCAGGAGGAAACAGTCAGAGAGCTGCTACTCCATCTGGACTGCCATGTGGGCAGCACCCACTTCCCATGACCTAAGAACCAACAGCTATGGTCACAGGCAGCACTGCCCAGTGCAGAAAGCAGAAGAATTTACCGAGATTTTACTCACAGCTGAAAGATGAAAGCATAGTCCAAAAAGCAGAATTGCAGAAGAAGGCCACTCTACAGGGGGAAAAACACATCTGTCCTGACTTATAGTCTATTGTATTAGGACAGAATGCAGTCCTGCATTTCTAAAATATGGGAGATGTGGCCTAATCGACCCATTCTGAATGGTAAGAGGCGGGGATAAAGAAGGCTGGAAGCTGTACTGAAAACAGCTGCTCAGAAGTGACTAGAACAAATATGAAAAGGAGGAAACCTGTGGAAAAAAAATAGAATGATGAGGAAAAAATGATAATGAAGCAGTAATAGCTTGTATGTATCTAATGACTCTCAGCCCAATGGAGTCCAGAACATTTTGCAGCTTAATATGGAAACTAATTAAGAAAGGTCATTTTACTCAGTACTGAAATGGAGCTACCTCCTGTGTAAATATCTGGCTGATAAAAACAGTTATTAACAGCATATAGCAATAGCACAAAACTGCTTAGGGCTGGAAGTATAAAATAGTACCCAAGCCATCTGAAACACCAAGTAGATAAGTTGCTCAGCCTATATTAATCTTTGGCTTGGAAAGCTGTCTGTCTCTCTCTTCAAAAACAGTATGTTAGAAGGGACCCAGATCTATGAAGTCTTCAGCCAAGATGCCTCTGCTTGAGATGCTCCCCTTCCAGGCAGCAATGGGGAATAAGTATTTTCAGGTCACAGTTCAAGTGACTGTTGATCGACGTTTATTTTAACTTGAGTTGAATCATGTACAAAAATTGAAGTCATGTCCTGGCTATTAAGGGAGCCTATACAGCAGTTTAAATGTGAATGTTACTATTGTCTATTTCATTATTTTGGTTGGATGAAGGCCATTTAATGTAAATGGACGCTAGATGCTGTGTGTGCAAGACACCAGACATTGCCAGATTGATTTATTTTTTTTATTTCAGTGGCAACAAGAAGAATGTAGCAAAATTAAAGTGAATACAAGATAGTAAAGCAAATTTTTTTCTGGTGATCATTTTCACTGAAGCTAAAACCTATCTTTTTCTGCACTCCTCGTCTTCATATTTCTTGCCACTGTAGCATTCTCAATTCCATTTCTCTACAAGTTTATGCTTTATAGAAGGGTTAAGCTCTCTAAGTGCCAAATCACCATATTATGGAAGGAAGAAAAGTTCAGGATGATCAGAGAAACACAATAAAAATCACAACTGTCTTCTCCCTTGCCTTTTTTTTCCCTTTATTTTGAGCTGAAGATCGAAGCAGGGGGACAGAGCCAACAGCAAGGACTGCCAAGGCATTCAGATGTTCAGTGAAATAAGGAGAAACCTGGTAGGCACAGTTTCTGACAGAAGAATATCTTTAGCAGAAATAAAAGCTTTATAGAACAAACTTCAAGGTCATTCAGGAATCAGCTGTGATTTTAACAGGCTATATTACCAAACTGGATAAACTAGCCCAGCTCTACTTAGATGCCTCAGATCTTATTCTTCTAGAAATGAAGAATTACATTCACAAGCCATATTTTTTCTATGCTTTTTGAATACAGTGACTTAGATAAACATTAAAAATTATAATGTTAATTTCCTAGAGATGAACTGAGAAATAGTAGCTTTAGCAAATAGCATGATCCTTGGAACATGGGAATATTTAATCCTTCCTTACAACTTTCTACCATTTTTGAGACCAACCATTTTCTCTCAGCTTTCATTTTTTAAGAATGCTACTTATAACTGAATATAAAAGAATGATTATGCTCAACATTCAGAAGAGGTAAAAATAATCACTTAACACCTAAGTATTTCCTTCAAGTAGCTGATTCTGAAAAAGCAACGTATTACAAAACAGACTCTTCTCCAAGCTGTTTTTAACTTCTAAAACAACAATGAAACCTTGAATTTTTTTTTCCATCTACAAGAAAATCTTTTAGAGCTGATGGACAATTTCTCTTCTAAATATATATTATGTATGTAAACTGTCCAGTAGTTAATTTATCCTCTTAATTTATCCTGTTATTATGAGTCTTGATGGAAATGAATGAAACTCACAATACATAATGGTATAATTAAACTGAATCGTATATAGTAAGGTACGTTGCAAAGAGAAAATAGAAACAATGCAATGTGGAAGTCAGTCAAGAAGCAGTGCCATGAAGTTCCAACAGGATTTTTTTCATGTACTCGGAACAGATGGTATGATAGATCCATGTCCTCTATACAGGAGAGATCAGAAGCATGCAGAACGGTGTGTTTTCAGTTCATTAGGTTTAGAACATCTGGCTGTGGTGGGAGATTTTGAACTGAGCAAATCCAGGTCCTCGCAGAGCCTTGATGAGTCAAAGCATCTCACACCTATTTGGTTTCTACAATGAGTCCAGGCAAAAGCCACAGGTTCACCTTTGCCTCCTTTTGCCAGTCAATCCCACCTGCCCACACTCTTCACTTTCTCCTTATACATCAAAATCTATGTAATCAGCATCATTTTTAAATAGAACTTTACTGGTCAGATCCTGCTTTACCTTTTTAAAGTGCTCTTACAAACTTTCTTTATCACTTTTTACCTGGGAAAAAAAAAAAAAAAAAAACTTTTTGATCATCATCATCACCATTTTAAAGATGGTACCAGCAATCTCTGATATATTTGGAGATTACGTGATCTGCTCAGTAATAGAAAACTGTTACAGAGGCAATACTCAAATTCAGGAGTGTCTCTCACTCTCCTTACAGGGTGAAGATGACAGTTTTTCCTTTTCCTTTAGAATATTTAGCACTTTAGAATATTAAGCTGTATCCCAGCAATTTCGGTGCCATGTACAAATGCAATGTCTGGGGCTTCAGCTCCAGCTCTAACCTCTGTGTGAAAATATCCCTGGGCAAAAACATATGCTGAGGTTGTTGCAAAGGCTGAACATGCCACTGAGATAAGACATGGCTTTGCTTTGGTTGTGCAAATTACCCATGGAACTGGAGTTTAGAAGACAAAATCCTCGCACAGTGCAAAATGCAACAGTGATCCATAACACCAATCTTTTCATCTCAAACATGGTCATCCTCCCAAAACTGTGTCTTGCTTTCTGTTTGCTGCACATAGGGAATGCACAAGCATCCCTGAAGCTACTGCTCAGCAGACCAACACAGTCTCACCATGAACCCATACCAAGAACCTTAACCCAGTCTTCAGCAATCAGATGAGCTCCCTTACAAGTGTGTATCTGAAAATAGCAAGTCTGCTGCTGTAAACAAAACGGTCTAAATATTTCAAAGTATTTAGGAGAAGTGACATCATCTGTTACACCAATTACTGCACGCAGGACCACAAGGCCTTCAACAGATCTTTTAAGTTCCTCTCTTCTTTTCTGCTGCTGTACACAAATCTCAAGTAAAAGTGTGTTGTCAGCCTTGGAGTATATTAATTCAGGTCAAAACTGAGATTAATGATCCTTTTTCCAAGAATATACACATTCTAGCATAGTACTAGGTCTGAAGGCCAATTTATCCATGCTGTAGTGTTCTGGGATGTCTGGAAAATTTCTCATATAATCACTGGATAGCAACCCAGGAGAATTTTTATTTTGGCTAGAGTTAGTAATAGTTATTTCTGAATGATGGATCAGCTGCATTATACAGTTCATATTTCTCATAAAACTTACTCTCATAAATCAACAGGGATATAGCCTCTTCTGTACTTCATCTAATGAAATATAGATCAGTCTGCAGGAAGATTTCTGGTAGTCAGTTTGATGAAAGTCAGTCTATGTTTTTCAAATCAGCTTTTTGTTAAAAATAAAAGGAAGAAAGGAAGAAAGAAAGAGAGAGAGAAAGAGAGAAAGCCGAAGGAAGGAAGGAAGGAAGGAAGGAAGGAAGGAAGGAAGGACAAGATATTATCCATGAAAAGGTTTTAGCATAGTGATATTTCTTGGTGACAAAGTGAGAAGCTATTTTTCAGATATACACAGGCAAGTAACTGGTTCAGATTATAACATGCTACTGCAGTGGAAAACAATGTCCTAAATGCCCTACTTAATGAAATCCTACAAACACATTAAGTACATTTGCTTCCCTAGTGTTTGTCCAGTGTGGAGGGTAAACTTATAATGCGCTCTGTACCTGCTGACACAGCACAGCTTGCAGGTGCCTAGTGAAATCAGTGAGTTATAATTACAAAATGAAGATGCCCAGCTCAGCACACACCATGACTGTGAGAAATTGATGATTCAAATGGTGAGATCCCACAAGACAGATTCTTCCCATAGGAAAGATATACACAGACCAACTGCAAGGTTGCAGTTGTAAAAACTTCACAGAAACAGAGTGGAGCCATCTCTGCTCTCTTTCCTGTCCTCCAAGAAGTCTGCTCTCAATGAGGAAATCAGAGAGGAAAAGATCTGACAGTTAAAGTATCATGCACAGTGTCTCAGATGTCATGAGATCCCAGTTCCCAATGATTGATACTTCCGGATATAAGGAAGAAATTTTCCACAATGAAGGCGGTGACACAATTTGCACAGAGAAGTTATATAAGCCCCATCATGGGAAGTGCTCAAAGTCAGATTGGATGCAGGTCTGAACAACATGATTTACTGAAATCCTCCCATTTAGTGAACCTCACATGTCTAGTGGGTTAAACTAGATGAGACTGAATGCCACTTTCCAACCCAAACCATTCACGGATGTGGCAGGGAATTAAGCTCAGGCTGGTAACCCTGCAATGTTCCAGTGCAATCAGCTGGTTTAGGCTTTGGTGGTTACCATAGGCTTTTCTGAAAGGTGAGTAGTGGGTGCCACTCGCAATCAGGCTTACTAAAACAATTCACTGTAGCCTTAAACATGACATTTCTTGTCAAATTTAGGTAACAGAAACATAATTGCAATGTTCATTCCTCTCAGGAAGCATACCATTATGAGTGTTTGGATGCAAAAATGTCAGAGTGGCTCATACCACACAAGTCCATGGAAATTTCCTTGTGAGGGAGTTTGGGAATGAATAATAACATGAGGATCTCCATATCATTTATCCTGCAATTTGGTACTGCAAGAAACTTCGGATTTGGTCCTCTGATGTCTGTGGATCGTGAGGGATCTGTGCCTACCGGAGGAACACCACACTCTACTCTGGCTCTCTCAGAAGATGGAAATAACAATCTGAGAACAATCTCTCTCCTCCTTGGCAATGACCACACAATATGAACGCTCAATAGATGCAATTGATACAAAAACCTCATGCAATCAGAGGTTTTTCTTAGAAAGAGGGAAGGGCAGTTTTTGCTAACTCTTTCTACTTGGTCTTATCTCTTACCATTGACAGTTCTCTGAGGAATTTGAAAGCGGTGTGTACTCCAGTGTTCATAAATGGTCCCCTCCAGTCATGTCATAGCTTAAGAGTTCAAATCCTGAATGTGTGTGTTTCTAAGGACTCTAACAGAAAGAAAGTTCCTAGTTCATTCCATTGTCTTCTGCTCTCCTCCTATTCCTGATGATGGTAAGCTCTTGACCAGCTATAAAATGATGTCATCTTTTTATAAGAGAGTTCAAGTTTCTGGACTGAATGTAAATAGAAGAATTCACCAGAGCATGACTGCTACCAAGAATAAAGAGCAGCATTAATGAACAAAGTTTTCCCTCAAAGAATTAAGTAAATGGCAAATGGGGAAAAAAAAAAAGGTGAGGCTGACATTTTAATAGAGAACTTTCCTTCTTCTCCTTCTGAGTCACAGCTGTGGGTTGTTAATTTTGTTAGATTTATACTCAGAGGCGTTTAACTTTTTTTCAAATTGCTCAGCAAAATGTACCATTCAACACACTTGCTTTGTGTGCCCATAAGCTATTTCCTTCTCTCTCCTTTTTTTTTTTCCTTTGTTGGAATACGTGATATTTATATTTCTCTGCAGTTGTTCACTCTCCTTAGTGAATGCTCTTGAAAACCACTAAAAAAGAAAAAATACAAAAGAGGAAGACAAGCTGGAAAGGTCTAATTCTGGCATGCCTAACATACAACTTATTACCTGTTTTTGACAGAAATAAAAACACTGTAGATATGATAAATTTCCCATGTGCCCTTTACAGCACTGCCAATTTGTACTCATCCTAAAGCATATTTTTTCTTAGTTGTTTCCTAGCACCCTCTAAATATAGCTAAATGATAAGTACCTAGGTCTCAATCATTACTAATTGTCCTACTCAATGGCTTGTTATCACTGCACGTAAAGCTGAATGTGTATTCCAAATGGAAAAAAAAAAAATCATCTATTTGTAAGTTTGTTACAAACCTTGCCAGATCAGAGATAAAAAGCTTCACTAAAATCCACTTACATGACTGAAAAATTGGTGTGTGGCCTGCACTACTGGATCTTCCTATTGAAAAAATAAAAGCAGAAAGGGAGAAACACAGATGTTGTTAAGCCTTATTCTTGATATAGAACTCTGAAAAACCATTGGTCAACTCCACGTTGCTTTGTATGGAGCTGGACCACACACATCCTGCATACTGTGCTCATAAGGAATAAAATACAGCTGTTAGAAATTAAGAAATCTTCCTCGCAGGTTGAAGAGACTGCATTGTAGACAAATCATCTTAGAAAATATTCCACTGGCAAGTCTCATGAGCTAAACTGTAATTTGTCCTGGAGAGTCAGTCTCACTGAAATTTATCATTAGTCACTTTATCTCAGATCTTTGTTAATAAAATGAGAAGCTGACTCCCATTACAACACACATGGGAATTGCATTGATAGGTTCATTTGTAACCTCTTCTCTAAAATAGCCACTGGAGATCAAAATTCACAGAAATCAACATGCCTGAAGAGTCCTACACTAATCAACTGTATGTTGTAAATGATCAAAGGCTGACACTGAACATCACCAAGAAAAAAGAGGATTGCAAAATAGCAGCATGGATAGTAGCATCTTAGAAACCTTCCCAATTCATATCACACTGGCTAACAGCTACGGATAATAATAAAGGGAAAACTGTAAGTAAATGGATAAATAATAGGGATAAACAGCCCTAACATTGGGTAATTCTGGGAAGATTTATAACAAATCTTAGACATCTGCTTAGCGATGAAGCTCATGTGCATGTCACCTTGTGAGCTATGAGAGGCAAGGGCAGTTAAGGACAAGTCCAGTGACCTGCATCTAGTTATTCAACACAATCTCAGTGCTCCTATAACACAAAAGCAGTCCAAGGACTAAAATAGGATGAATAAGGTGAGCTCGGAGGTGTTATTCCCACTGCCTGGATATGTTATTCCCACTGAGGGCGGAATTCGCATTTCTGAACATTGTGACATTTTGAGAATCTATAATAACAATGAAGATTTCAGATCTATTGAGAAACTCCAAGCTATTTTCTTCATTCTTCTTATTTTTAATCACTTCAAGATAAGTTACATGTTGGTTCTTAAATCTCAGGTGTTACTTTTTATGTGTGGGCACTCACTTGAGTTGCACTCTCTCACAGTGGGAACATCTCCAACGAAAGCCAACACACAATCAGCACACAAGGAAACAACGTCATGAGATTGACACCAGCCAGATCTTGAGTTCTTGCCGGAGGGTGGTTGATAATAAGAAAAGTTCACTGCTATTTCCTGAGAAGTAGAATCAGTGCTATTTGTGGGGGTTTTCTTTGCCTCTCCTACACATTATACGGTCTGAGCACCACACAGGATTTAGCTATGTTTCGCTTACTCAGTTGTCACAGAATATATTGTACTAACACTGTTTGCCCAATGATTTTTTGGCATGAATAACGAAGTTGCAGAAAGCCATATGCTTTTTCTAATTATCCATCATCCTCATTATTCAGTCACCGTATGATTATCAATTCAAAAAAATCCAGTCTAGCACTGAGGTTTAGGTTCTCCAAATGAATTTTTCTCAAGTTACATTAAGATAAATTAAAAAATAATACTAATTTAAAGAAAGAAATCTCACCAGAAAATTACACATTTATTAAGATAAATTACTGAGATCCTCCAAGGACATGAAATTAAATATACAGTGCCATGTAACAAGAAAAGACTGGGAGATTCTATCATCGCCTTTTGCAATATCCTCTGATGCTTCAAATGAGCGGGCTTTCAATTTTTAAGAAGTAAAAAATACAGTCAGAAAGAAAGAAAGACATAACAAAAGGTGCTCTAATTTTTTATTATTTTTCTTAAAACATTATAGAGTAGGATGGCCACGTTTTTAGAGAGGGGATATTCCTGAAGGTTCTACGGATGTAAAGTTAGCCAAAAACCATCCAACCCTACCTCTACAAGTGGCAGTGAAGTCAAGGAACTACTGTCAGCAGTCTGCATGGGGCTCATAAACATTTCTCTCCTACTTTCTGTTAAGCTTTCCTCTGCCACAGTACAAAGTCTGGTTCAGTGTTTCAAATGATGACTGATGGATTGATTTTTTTAATAAAAAGTGAGATGACTAATCTGACATGCTGCTCTGTAACAAACTGGCTGTGAAAGACTAGAACTTTAGTGTGCGTCTTGGAAATGATTTATTAAAAAGCACAACTCATAAACACTGCCACCATCAATGCAGAATAGAGAGTGCTTTCTGAATATGTGACACGCTTCTTCTACAGATGTAAGAATTTAACAGAGCCAAGTAGTACAGATGAGAGCCGCTGGAAATGCACTAAAAGTAATTATACGTGTCTTTTTTTTGTGTGTGTGTGTGTGTGAAAACAATAACCATTTCCAATGTATTCCTGTGGCGAAGCCAACAAACTTCTGAGATGTAGCCTGCATGAAGAAGGCACATGAGAACAGTAGTCAGGACACTCAAGCAATTGCAGCTTGTACAGAAATAGCAACACATCTCCTGTCTCCAGCCAACAGCGCTGGCCAGACTTTCACAGCTGGTGAGCTGGATTTGCACTCTAACTTCCTTTGCCAATACGGTAGACAACCTGCCTATTCAGGACTAATCTCTGACCATCTTGGAGATGGATAATCCTTAAATCATTCTCTCTTCGCTGTGAGCTGTGAACAGTGTGTGTGGTAGGTCACCTCACTCCAGTCCACAGTCATATCCCACTAATTGCTGAACAAGACAACTGTCTTAAAGTAACCATGGGAAAATATTACTAATAATAAGGTGGAAGAATGTGAGCCACATTCAGAAAAAAAGCCTCATCATCCCTCTACAACCTCACAAGTTGTCCAATCTCATTTCTTTTTTACAAACTAAGATTTATAGTTTTTTACAGGTATTTTGACATCCTTTCTGGAGACTTTGTAATAACGCACAATGAGGTGAACCAAATCTGACAGTGAAGAGGTGGGGAATACTGGAAGCTTTTCCGTGGCTTCCCACTAATTTTTGACAACACTAGGCAATATGCAGTGAGGTTATACACTGGACTTTCCTTATAATACTTCATTGGCTGAACATGTCAACAGCACTGAGGGAGAGAGTTCATCAGAGGTATTTGTCTTTCTGTGCACTTTATTGCCTTTAAGATTAGAATCATAGAATCACAGAATCCTTAGAGTTGGAAGGGACCTCTGGAGCCATCTAGTCCAATTTCCCTGCAGTGAGCAGGGACATCCACAGCTAGATCAGGTTGCCCAGGGCCTGAGCCAGCCTCTCCTTGAAAGTCTCCAGGGAAGATGCATTAACCACATCACTGGGTTTAGAATCTGGTTTAAGACAGCTTAGGACTGTCTTATTTGACATGAAGTCAAGTTTTGCTTGACATGGGTTCTTTTTAAAATTAACAGTATTTTCATTAGGAAGGGGAAATTTCACAAAACTTAGCCTCCCATTTCTTTGTATCACTTTGAAAGGCATTGACATTTGGCAGACGTTTTGATTTCTGCTGAGCAGCTTAGTAATGGCCTGACTGCTAGTCCTCCAGTTAATGTAGGCATGTTGGGCCCCATGTGTCCTGGCACAGCTGGCACTGTGGCCTTCCCCTGCCCCAAGCCATCATGGCAGTGGATGTGCCCCAGCCTGGACCCTCAGCAGTACCCAAACTCTTTTTGTGTTGCTCTCTTTTTTATATATTTAGTAAAACAAAATAAGTTTTGTTACTTACATACATTAACAATATTACACATTTTATGAGGGCTACTCTGAAAGTAGTGCTTCCTTATGTTGGCCCAAGACATCAAAGGCAGGTGGTGGTGGTACAGCAGTAGGGGCTGAACCTCCTCACCAATATCCTGTTCCTTGTTGTTCCCATGTGACAGATGGCAGCAGAGGGGCACTCTGACAGCATGGCGTTTGACATGGAAGAGCTGATGAGGAAAAGGTGTGGAATTTAATTCCTCTGTGCAGAAAAAAATTACACCCGTTGACATTCATCAACACCTGCTGAACATTTATGGAGACCAAGCAGTGGATGTGAGCACAGTGAGATGGTAGGTGATGCATTTCAGCAGTAACTGACAGCAGGTCACCTCTGCTGGTGCAGATTGTTACAAATGCAGCACGCAGGCTTTTGTTCATTGCTGGTGAAAATGCACAGCTAATGTGCACAAATAGTAAGTATCCATCTCATTCAATTAGCTGTGGAATAAAACATGCTTTTCTGATAGTGTGTCATTCTCACTTCATTTGCTTTCTAATACTCTGTGTAAAGCATAGAAAGTCCCTAAGCAGGGCTCTCCTAGAGTTGGCTGGGGAACAAGATTGCCTCAGGCTGTGACAAGGCATTGACAGTCGCCCTGGCTCTGTTCTCCCTGATTTTACCCCAGAGCTGTACTGAGACCTTGCTGTTCCTCCCCAGACAACTTCCCAGTTTCCAGTATGAGTAGAAGGGGAGGTAGGAAGGCTCTAAAAACATGAATTTCCTGTTCTTCAGACTCTAACCTGTGCACTTGGCTCAAACTAGGGCATCAGTCCCTGAAGAATAATTGAATTTAATTGAAGATCCATTTGTCACTCTGTCTCCCACATCTCTATTCAGTGGGCCTGCTGGTAAGGCACTCAAGCCCTCTGTGGCTTTACATGTTGGCAAGAAAATAAACTTCTGGCAAAAGACAATGGAGGAAAGGAATTTCCTTTATATCTGAACATTTGTATAAATGCACGTGTAGTAATTTCTCAGGAAGTAGTGTCTCAATGAGAAGGTAACACAAGGAATGACTGCTTAAAGTGAAAGAGCTCTCTCAGCTTTCTCTCAGAAACTTTGAGTCTCTTGGCCTTTCACTGTAGTTCCTCACAAGGGAAACGACACTCGCACACAACCCTCTCCAGTGTTGCAGAACAATCTCATAAATTAATCTATACCTACAAGCTCTACAAGCTCACTTGAAGTGACATACCCATTCCGTGAAGTTGAATCCCAGTCTATCTGTGCCAGTAGTAGCACTTGGATGGTGCTACTGACCTGCTGAGAATAGCAAGATAATATGTCTTAAACCACTGCTCTCCCATATCTCCTACATTTGTTTCCTATGTGGTACACAGCCTTGGAGAGCCACAGACTGCAAGATACAGCTTAGAGGTGTCTGTGATCCAGACAGTGCCAGAAGGACACATTTGCCAACAAAAGAAAGCCATTACACAATTCCTAACAAGATGACAATACAGTGGAGATTCATCTCATCCCCTACATAAAGAAAGATACAACTGCCCACACATACCTAAGTATGCTATTTGAGGTGTCCAACGGTGTTTTGTCTTGCCACTGGTTGCTAGCCCAGAGGGTGACAGGCCTTCTGTAGATCCTGCATCCTAATCACTAGTCCCTGATTTCCAGGCTACTCCTGGATGCCTCATTAAGATCACTGAATTGAGTTCCTAATGTTCATAGACCACAGCTTGAGATTTCAAAACCAAATCATTTCTCCTGTGAGGCTTCTTCCCATTCCTAGCACCATACTGCACTGAAAGAAACTGCAGCTCTGCTTTACAGTGTGTCATGTTATCATTTATTCTACAAGATCAACAGTTACTCGCTGTGCCAGGATTTCACCACGTGTGAAAGCATGTCAGTACAGCAACATTATGGAAAGAGAATTACTTTTCTAAAACTTCAGCAGTTTTTCAGACTGCAAATTATATTCAGTTTGTTTGTTTTCTCATTTGTTTGTTTTGCAAGATGCACAAAAGCTGGTGGAGAATAATCACCCTTTCTTTCATGGTTGAGCTGCGTAACTGAGCAGGATATTCATGTGCCTTCTTTCAAACTTTTCTTTTTGACAAGGGACATACACACAGCTGGCCATTAAAATAGCTTCAGTGCTCTATTTTTCAAACGGAGGGCCCATTTTCCCAATGGGAAAAAAGAAAGCAAAAGGTATCTTGCTTTTACCAAAGCCTTTTTTAGCAGCATAATTGGGCCATAAGCATAGGGTCAAACTGATAGGAGGAGTGATCTCTATAACACAGAGTAGTGCTTCAACAAAGGGGTGCTGATTTTCTCATCTGACCTTTGTATCCTTCTTGAGATAGCAATTGATGCAAACGTAGAAGATTGCAAAAGACAACTGTCTAGAAATTGGCCTTGCTTTTTTCATTTTATAATGAATCCATCCTCAAAGACTCAATCTGTGAAATGACTGCAAGGTATGTGCTGTCTGGAACAAAAATGTGCTAAATTTTTTTTTTGACGTGGTATGCCATATTAGAAAGACTTGGATTAGTATTCAGGAAAATAAACCTTACTATAACAATAAAACACATTGAATAGCTGTTTTTATCCCTATTGGAGACCACATAAATGCAGTAATTTAAATTGAGCCTGTCTAAAAAATTGTGAGCACTTTCTCCTTTCACTACATAAGAGGCAAAGCTAAATTGCTGTATTTACTTTAAGTTCATTTTCCACATGATTGCTCTAGACACAAGCCTCTTTCAGTGACAAGCTGTGCTAGCTGCCAGGTACCCACCAAGGCACTCTTTCATTCCTATTCCTCAGCAGGACAGAGGGAGAGAGTATGATGAAAAAATGTTCATGAGTCAAAATAAGGACAGGGAGTTCACCCAGTGGTTACCATCACAGGCAGAACAGATGAGCACAGACTCACCACAGACTCCTCTCCATATGCTGCAGCTCCAGTCCGGGGCTGCTCCTGTGAGGGCTCTCCATGGGCTGTGCCTCCTTCAGGCCTCATCGACTGCTGCCCCGTGGGCTCCTCCATGGCTGCATGTGGAGATCTTCTCTGCGTGGTGCACATGGGCTGCAGGAGGACAGCCTGCTTCACTACAGGCCTCTCCGGGCTGCAGAGATCTTGCCATGTACCCTCAGTTAAACAAGTTTGTAACTAATGAATGGTAAAGACCCAAGTTGTCCCCTCACCTACAGCCCATCTTACCTTCATGGTTCACTGAGGCTCCCTGCAGTATAAAGACCTGATGCACAAAAGGGGATTACATAGACTGATCAAAACTGAAGAAAAAGATGGGCAAACACTATCTGTGAGCATATATTGCACTTCTTTACACTTGCAATTTGACATTAATTTTCTTCTTTTATCATTTATCTTCAGGGCAAAATGCATTGTATAAAGATACGTACTGAGAAAGCCACCTGGAAAATATCAGGTTCTCACTACCTACCTCCTATTGCTGAGCCAGCAGAAGAGAAACCATCCAAAGCCAGCTAATACGTACATCTAATTAAGTCCAGTACCCAAGTCACAATATAATTTAGATTCAAGGTATCAGAAGGAGATTAAAGCAGCTCATAGTCACCACAGAGAAACTTCCTCCATGAAGGAAAGGGAACTCATCCTCCTGGGCCATTTGACGTGGATAATGTCTCAGGAGAAGTGATGGGAGTCTAATGTAATAATGCATAATAGGAGTATTTCTTGTGGAGAGCCATCTAATAGGTGCTCACAGGAGACTGAGTCTGCACCCCCACTGCAGAGATGTGGCCAACTGCAATCCTTCTTAGAAGCCATATGCAGCCTGTTAGACCAAGTGTGTCCAATACCAGCAATAAGCATGAGAGATACATCTTTATCCACCAGGAGATACATACATTTCCTATCACCAAAATAATGAAGAGCCATGAAAAGGTCAGCTAGGACAAAGAAGAGTAAGAAGAGATTAATGTTGCCTGTGTACCAGCATAGGAAAGACAGGGGAGTAACATAATTGTGCAATAGGTGGCTGCAGATTAAGAGACTGAGTAGTCCTCATTGGTGCTGTGGTGTGGAAAGCTACAGGATCCTGAGCAGATCCCAATGGATTTTTCTTCTACACCTTCTTCCAAGTTGGCTGAAAAGCATGTTAAAACAGAACAGGCCTTAAAATAAGCCAGCCCACAAACCTCAGGGTTTTCATATGAAGTTTCCTCTTCCCAGGCTTGTCAACTACTTCTACTATTCTTACATAACAGTGAGCCAATCTTTCTTAGCCCTATCCATCGAGATAGCAAAGAAAGAAAGGCAAACAATGCTTCTTTTCTTATAGATTCAGCCGAGCATTAGTATAAATTTTCTGCATTCTTTGATCTTGTTTCAGTTCACTGAGAAGCAGAGGAAATGACAAGTCAGCTGGCATACAGTGCCAGCCCATGCCACAGTATTCCCATCTCCTGTTCCCTAAAGTAGCCTATTTTTCCCCAAAGGAGAGACATAATTTTGTTAATAATACATCAAGATCAACTGTATGCTACGCTGCAGGAACACAGATCAGCAAATTCATCTCTGTTCCACAAAGTATACACCTTTGATTGCTCTGCTGAGCAGTTATACTCAAGGGGGCAAAGTAGATATTTGGAAAAGGGATCTGGTTTATCCATGAAGGAAAGAGAGTGCCTGTGGGGACTGAGTCAGGTAATGAAAATAAGTACACTAGTAAGAAAGGACTGTTGAAACTATGGCATATGGCTATGGAAGAAGGTTTCCTTGACTATGTCATCTCTTACATAAATACATTTTTATTTTTCATAAAAGACATCAAGGTATGTCACTGCATTCATTTCCATTCCCAAAGTGAAGAAAGAAAGAGAGAAAAACAACACATGACAGATGTTACTCTTATTACATGAAGTGCTCTTGGAAGATATTCAGATACTAAGTGGTAATATCTACAAAAATCTTGATAGAATAGACTTCACAACAGATCTCATGTGTGAGACGTGGCCTAACACGAAAGACTGGTCAAGGTTTCCTTCGCAAGCATTGCCTGCTCCCTGACTCACTGGTGGTGGCCCCACGTACTGAGGACAGCACAGGAACATCTCTGCTCCAAGAATGGACCTTATGAGCAGACGGGCACATATACACATGGCACAGGACCCGTGATGTGGGTGGTATTAAAAGCCTGTTAACTGGAGAAGATCAAATGCTGGTTTTCTCACATCCCCCTGAAGCATGTTGCCTTTGGGGGAAACACATACCATAAGGCTCTGAGGAATCAGACTTCGTTGGTATTCCTACAAGACCTGGTTCGGAAAGGAGCTTCTGATGAGGCTCCATGTAACTGTTTACGTGGGTGGATAGTGATAGGATAAGGGGGAATGGTTTTAAACTAAGACAGGGGAGGTTTAGGTTAGATATTAGGAGATTTTTCACTCAGAGGGTGGTGACGCACTGGAACAGGTTGCCCAAGGAGGCTGTGAGTGCCCCATCAGTGCAGGCATTGAAGGCCAGGCTGGATGTGGCTCTGGGCAGCCTGGTCTGGTGGTTGGCAACCCTGCACATTGCAGGGGGGTTGAAACTAGATGATCATTGTGGTCCTTTTCAACCCAGGACATTCTATGACTCTATGAACAGGGATTGTAGAGAGAAGTCCTCTTATTTGGCACTGGAAAACACAGCAAAGCTTCCAGGCCAACAGGCTGCATTTCTTATTCAGAACAGGAGCCACAGACTTAAAGCAAAGCACAAGCTTGAAAAAAACTGCTCTAAATTTTACATGTTAATGTTAATCCAGCAACTTACTTCAGAGGAAAAGTAGCTGACATGTGCTGAGCCAAGGAGGAGTGTTAACAAAATATAGCATGGTCAACAGAGTGAAAGCCAAATAATTATCACCTGAGGGACACAAACGTTTTAGGGCAGAGAAGGAAGAAAACCATAATATGACATAGATTCCAAATCTTTTTGTATTCATCAGGATTTTGCATGTTATTATCTCTACTTGTCTTTTGAAGGTATCTTGCCATCACTGTAAAGAAGAAAAGAGAAAAAAAAAGAAAGGGATTTAATCATATCACTTTGTTCAGATAAAAATAAAAGCTCATAATGAAATAAATCCTTCAAAGCAGTGCTGCTGATTTCTTCCTCTTCTTGACAGGTTTTACATAAAACAAACAGAGTTGATCCTATTTCATTGAAGTCAACAACAAAAATCTGTGACAGCTTCAGTAGGAACATAATGAGACTGAATCAGGACCAACACTGTTCACTCACCTGTTGCAAACACTGCACCATCTGAAAGATAAAAACCAGTTCCACCTAGAACAGGTGATTTTTACTTAAGCAATCCTTTATAACATTAATGGAAACCCTTCACACAGCCACTGTGTATAAATTTTAAAGCTGGTAGCTACACAGCAGTTTGGAAGCAGTAGACTTAACGCTCTTGCTACACTATTTGTCTTTGCTTTCTTTGGTTGTTTTTGTTTGTTTGTTTGTTTATAAATTAGAATTTACTTTTTAGCAAGGAGAATGCTTGTGGCTGAGATTAGCAAGGAGAATGTGGCTGAGAATGGATGTAGGTAAAAGTACAGCCATAATTCTCTCTTGCTAGCCTGTTCTCTTGGAATTGCTAATCAAATCGCCTTTTTCATCAGTCCCCATATTGCATCACATCCACACACAAGGGAACACACAAGGGAAACACACTTTCCCTCCTGCCTTGTATCTTATCAAGATATTTTTCTTTCCAAAACTCTTTATCTTTCTGCCCAGAAAAGAACTGTTTGAGCTTGATAAGATGCATGCTTATGACTGCAACAGCTGAGGTTAATAACTGCCATAACAGGCTAAATCATTGGAATAACATTGACAAGTCTTGAAGAAACAGGATGGGGTTTTGTTGCTGGTCTTGAGATAGGATTATAAGGAAGAAGTGGTTACCAAACAGAGGTGCTTTTATCCTGAGGATGATAGAATTTCGTTTTATACATGTCAGAAGAGATTTGAATTGACTTTGATCTGATTTTATGGGTTCTCAATCTGTTGCTTTCTTAGGTCTTGAAGTCTTGCAAATTCCAATGTATCTATCTTGTGCTAGAAGCCAAAGCAGTGGAAGCAAAGGAAATTTTCAGAACAGAAGAAAGACATTTAAACCAGTTTAAGAGGTCTGTTCAAGACTGAAGCTAACAGTTTTTAATCTTTTTTTTTTTTTTTAATTACTTAAGAAAAAGTCTGGAGTGTCCTTCATTTTCAGACAAGATCAATAGATTTTCTCAGATGCTCTGTTTTCCCAGATGAACTAATTTGCCCTTAAGTAAAAGAATATTGGCAATGTTTCTAAACACATCACTGTTATTACCGAAACTGAAATTCCTAGCTTTCAGCTCAGATACGTCTTTCATGATCTTCACATATTCTGCCTCAAAATATTATACTATATATAATGATCAAGAAACATTTTGAACAAAGAAAAGAAGAGCAGAAGAGAAGAGTTAAATTGCATTTGATTATTTTGTGACTCCTTCAAAACACTCAAAACAAAACAATCTTACCTATGATAACATACTGCTTGGATATTGTTGGTGTGTGCCAGTCACCATATTGGATGCCAGGAAATTTTTCTACCAATGTGAATGATAGATCTGTTTGGAATACAAAACAAAAACAAACAGCAACAACCAAAAAACAGTGTGCATCTACTTCAATATTTTGTTTGGGATCAGAAATGTGCTTTGAATCAAATCTCATACTATTTTCAGATCTATATCTCACAGTAATCTCAGGTTGTATCGTCTATGCATGGAGATTTACAGATGAGTTGAACCTACTGGCATCTAACGAGATATGACTCATTCTACAGGATGACCAGATTGTAGAGGTTGACTAGAGTTAGGTTTTCATCATCCAAATTCAAAGTCTTGCTAGACTACTACCTCACCAGGTTCCACTGTTTATTGTATATCACTTATTTACTGTGTCCATATAAGTTACAATGTCCAAACACTCTCCTACAGACTTCTGTTTCTGTCTGCTCTCAACAGTGGGATACTGAGCTAGGTGAAACCTGGGCCTGACTCAGCTTGACCACCTATGTTTCAGAAGTACTCAGTGAACTCTGGACAAGTCTAAAAGCAGCTAATTTGCTTGTAAAATTGCTGCCATGGCCCCTTCACCCCAGGCTGGTCATTCCAATCTTAGTACCACCATTCCTGTCTCTTTTACAATGCATGGAATCATAAAATCAGAGAATAGCTTGGGTTTAAATGGATCTAAAAGATCACCTAGTTCCATCCAAACATTCAAGGAACGTTTGGACGTTGTGTTGAGGGACATGGTTTAATGAGAACTATTGATGATGGGTAGATGGTTGGACTGGGTGATCCTGTGGGTCTCTTCCAACCTTGGTGATTCTATCTAGGTGGCAGGGCTGCCACCTACCAGATCTGGATGCCCAGGGGTGCCCATCCAACATGGCTTTGAGCACCTGCAGGGATGGGGCTCCCATGTTTTCTCTGGGTAGCCTGTGCCAGTGCCTCATCACACTGTGAGTAAAGAATTTCTGCCTAACATCTAACCTAAATCTCCCCTCTTAGTATAAAGCCATTCCCCTTTGCCCTATCACTGTCGGAGTATGTGAATCCTGCTGTTGCTCTCTTAAGTACTGGAAGGCTGCAATGAGGTCTCCCCATAGTCTTTTCTTCTCCAAGCTGAACAAGCCCAGTTCCCTCAACCTATCTTCATAGGAGAAGTGCTCCAGCCCTCTGATCATCTCTGTGGCCCTCCTCTGGGCCTACTCCAACAACTTTCCTGTACTGGGGGCCCCAGGCCTGGACACAGTACTGAAGAAGGAGCCTCACGATGTTAGAGCAGAGGACAACCCTCTCCCTCTCCCTGCTGGCCACCCTTCTTTTGATGCATCCCAGGATACTGTTGGCCTTCCAAGCTACAAGCACACACAGTGCAGATAGATGGCACTAAAATCCCTGCATCCTCAGGATCTCAATCTTTAACGTGTCTGATTAACAGTATCTTGATTCTGGAGTTGTCATTTCATTGCTGGTTCTGAAAGTTCATAATTGCAACCACTCTGCAATATTCTCTTTTCTATTTTATTTTTTAAGAGTTCTATCCTCCTCAAATGCTGACTTTTCCCCTATGTTTAGGGGGGAAGAAAGCAAGAAAACAAAATTATCCACAATGTTTCTCTTTCTCAAATGATATGTGCTTCTGAGTATTTTCACCATGTTTGGCAATTCAACAGATCAATCTCAACCTGCAGAAGTGACCATTCAGTCCATAAAATGAATGGATAAAAATGGGGGCACAGCTAATAAGCAATACCTCAGAAGTGTTTGCCTGCAGATATTTTTCCCTTAAATTTTAAATAAATGTTACCCATAAAGTTTTGTCCTCCTTTTCTTAAAAGCGCTATTTATCACTACCAGAACAGCCTTTCCCTGCTGCCTTATAGCAAAATCTATGCTACTGTACAATGTCTGAGACTCTGGCTAAGCTCCAGAATTTTACAGCTATAGTTCTGTACCAGGCACTTCAATGAATCAAAACTTAAGTTTCAGAGGAAAAAAAAAAAATAGACATTAACTCAGTAGGCTCTTTTTTTTTCATACAGCTCTTGTTCTTTGTGGCTTATGAGTTCCAGAAGCCGAAACAGATTTGCTATACTAGTGGTGAGTAAGAGATGTATCTTTTCAAGAAGATGCATTGGAGGATATGGGAGGATGCTAATTTTGTGAAGCCTGTTTTACTGTAAACCTGAATATTTTTTAAATCTATATTTCAATATTTTGCTATTCCTATTATCATAACATTAATGCTAAAAAAAAAAACAAACCTATATTAATTGTAAAGAAAATGATGTATTTGCTGTAGGAAGAGGGAATAAGGATTCATTAAAAAATTAAAGAAAGTATATTTGATAAACAAATATGCAGTGATATTCTCATCTCTGCGTAAATGATCTTCAAGACACTTTGTATGAATTGTTCTGTTTCTCCAGAAATGTTGTTTTTCAAATAGAAGATATTTCCAACTGCAGTTATAAAATAATTTAAATATGTTATAAATACATGCTTTCTGATAACAGCTGCATCACTGAGGACAAGTTTCTCAGTTTCTCCAAAACCTAATAACAAAGTCTTGATTCATTGATCATAATTAGCCCATAAAGCTGCAAAAAGGAAAGTGTATTCACACAAACATTCATCCAGACTTACAAGGAAGAGAACTATGAATATTATCATTGGTACAAAGAGAATTCTCAAGCAGAAGAAAGGAAAAAAATATAACAAAGGAATTGTTCTCTGTCAACTATTATTATTTCTCCTGTTAATTTTAGTGTGAGAACATGGGTTGAACTTGTTCAAGAGCATACAAGGGTGAACACTGAAAAAGGAACAAATGAAAAACTAATGTTTTGAGAGAAAGTTCTGGCTCTGAGGTCTGGAAAAGAAAACTCCTAGATTTACTCACATAAAAAAATTCCTATATATATATATTTTTTTTTTAATTATT
>PPHD01005004.1:2183-27282 GCA_002909625.1 Bambusicola thoracicus | reverse complement strand
CAATCAACATCACAATTTTGTATAGCAGAAAGTTAGCTACATAATCTGTGCTTCTAACATCTAATATCATACAAAAGCTTTGAGGCTGTTAGGTAAGATACACAATTTGTGAAGAATAAGAATGAATATTGTGGGACTGTTCTTTCAAGAAAATTTAACTCTTGGTTAAGACTACTCTGAAACATATAGAAGTGTAAATCCCCTTGCTCTTTTTGTTCCTATGGCAATAGATGCTCCTGGGCCTCTGCTTTTAGGAAGGCAACCAAGACTGCAGTCTTTTATTACTGTCTTTTCTTTCCTAAGGCAGTCTATGTTACCATTTCGATCACAATAACTGGTGATGTTTTCTCCTTTCGTCATTGCTGACTGCCTCCATAAAATTTTAATCAAATGATACACTTAATTAGGAATCTTTAAACATGTTTTATATACATATTCAGGAGCATCTGTAGTCCCTAAATTCCTAAATTTCTACTCGTAGCACCACTGAATTACAGCAGCATCTGCTGGCAACTATCAATATGGGGAGAGAAAACACTGAAAGTGGTCAAGGCTAAGCTTCAGTTTATCAGCTCCAATACTCCTACAAATTATTTCCCAAGAAATTCAGTGCAGCCTTCCTGTAGCACCTATGTTACCTTCATGTGGCCCTGGGAGCCCCATGGTGTTCGTAGTGATGTCACAGATTTTGGCATCGGCGTCTGTAGTACAACATGCTGGAGACAAATAAGGCAAACTGGATCCATGGAAACTGTCTTAGCTCACTTAATCAACTGATTTAAATGCTGCCTAACATAGTGTGACGAAGCATTTACATTAGGTGCCCTTGCCAGTTCAAATGAACTGTTTTCAAATTAGATTCGGTTTAACCATTGAAAATGTTCCTGAGACAAACCTTAAATTCCACCAATGATACCAATGATACTTGAATTATTTGTTTTCCTTCCTCCTCCAGAGTCCACAGATGTTCTAGCAAACGACCATTGAAGTCTATGCTCTTATCATAACTTTCTTTCATGTCCGCAGTGAATGTCAAGGAAGCTTTCACTGCAGTACAGTTAGGCTGCTTCTTTACAGTTAGCATGGGTAGAAATACACATTTTTTTTTCTAAGTATCATCTCAGTACACACTAACAACATGAGCTGATGAGACCAGGCTCTTCTGCATAAGCAAGAAGGAGGAACATCTTCCTTCCCAACGGTAGGTCTGGCAGCTGATGAAAATATGTGAGTACAGTGTACCCACATAACAGATTGAGTATCAAATCCTCATCATACTTTGCAATTTCCTATACTATTTTTGCACCAAGAGGCATCTCCATAGCACTAATGGGATGTGTGGCTGCTTGGCAAGCTGGTGTTGGAAACATGTTGTTTGCAGCTCTGTCCTCCATGGCAGCAACACATGGCAAGATGCCCTGCTTGTTCTTTAAGTCCATGTAAAGGAATCTGCATGTCAGGGGCTGAAAATACTGAAATAAAGCAGTTCAGAACATACAGTGGGAGAATAAAATATATTCCAAACTAAAGATGTGCTCGGTGAACTCTGAGTTTAATTGAAAGGCTATAAACTGCAAACACTGAACAACTTACTGTCACACTAAATCTAAGGGAAGAACTTTACGTGCATTGGACCACATGTAGGACTAATTTTCCAACTTCTCTTATATCTCTATTCACTTCATCCCTCCCTCTCAGAAAAAAACAACCTGCTCCAGCAGCACAAATTGCCGCGGTATGAAAAATAAAGTAGAGCCATAAAATTTAATTAAATTTGAATAAAAAGGGTACTGTTAGGTAGTAACTGTTACTTTATTATTATGTTTAAGAGATCTAGCAAAAACCCAAGGGGTAACATAAAGAAAAAGAAGATAATTAAATTAGAGATGGGCATAGAAGAAGTGTTCGGACTCAAACTAGAGTTTGGAACATTTGGAGGCTCATTCCCAAGACTCACATAGAAATTAAAGTTTAACCAAGGCAAAGTCTCATGGTTACCCCTTTCAAAATGCTCTAAGGTTAGCAGCTCAGTGAGTCAGATGATGTCACAGACTTCAGCCTGTGCAGAAAGCACAAAATCTTTCAGGACAGAAACAGGTATGCTCAGCCTCTCACAGTGGTTCAGGCTAACCCTCTCCACAACTGCTTTCTCTCCTGTCACAGACCATGAAGAAGATTTATGACAACCTGAAGCATTGCGCTACTCTTATTCACATACCTTTATTTTTGCAGAAACTTTTCACTAGTTATCTGTCAAATTGTTGTCTCCCAGCCTCAACTCAGTCTAGACTTCACAGGCTTGTCTTTGCCCTGTTATGTTTTCCCAGTTTGGAGAAAGATTGTTCGCTGCTTCTTCACACTGTTGTCCTAAAACTTTGCCAATGTGTTACTATGTTCACAAAGTGGGAGATTTAAAATAGAAACTGTACTGGAGTTAGACAAGTACTGAATTTTCTCATGCATCTCTGGAGATAAAATTTTAATCCTGACATGCAGTGCTCTTCAGTTACAGTCTTGTTCCCTTGTATCTTTGGAAGTAATTGTTGGAAAATATTTGAGTTGTCACGGTTCTTCAGAATAAACTTTGGAAGATCAGGCTTATAAATTGCAGCATACTGGCTGATATACCACTTGGATCATCACCATCACTTCTACTTTACCTGGCAAAGCCATGTTGCTGAAGCTTTTTTTCTTCAGTATCAATTTATGACCCAAGAACAATGCAATGGAAGAGGGAGAATATCAAAACTATGTTTCAGCCCCAGCGCACACTGGGGGAACCCTCAGCATCTCCAATTGAAGCTTTACACCTGGCTGCTGTCATGACATTCATTAATGAGGAGGGTTGTGCGTAACCTCTGTCTTGTCTCACAACTTCTAGAGACACAGTCACAAATGCTGCCCGTTTTTTTTTTTTTTGTGTGTGTGTGTCACATTTAAACAGAGATAAAAAGGAAAATAAAGAAGCTTTGAAATACACTGAGACAAAAAGAAAAGTGCACTGTTTGTTGCTTGTTGTAATCCCAGTATCTTATGCTAAACCCTCTCTTCACTGTGCCATCAAGAAAGCATGACTTTTACTTAGGAATTTAATAAGTATGAAGAGACAACAACTGCTCATAAACCAAAGGCTTAATTCTATACTTACGTACCCTTTTTAGTTTTTCTAGCATTCTTCATTTCTTGCATTTAGAGGAATAAGGACACAGGGACACTTTGTAAAGTATTTATGCAGGCTTTACACTGAGAAATGTTCTATATCTCCAGGACTCATAAAAAGTCAATCTCTCCCTCATGTTTGAGGCCTGTTTTTCTGGCATTTTTTTTCCTGTTTGTAATTTACTCATCTAGCTTCAAGAGACATAAATTTTTTTGACATCTTCTGGGTGCCATTTCCCTGAACACCGGTGGATAAATCACTGCTGACAACTGAGAAGCAACACACTGATGCTGTTAAGTCAGGACATTTACCAGGGCCTTGTTAGAACGGGTTACAGATGCTACTGCACTAGTGTATACAGAACTGCTGTGCTAAAGGAAAAAATCTGGGCCGGCAAACTCTATTACCAGCTACCTCTTGATGGATGAACATTTGCCCCTGAAACCCACTTGATAACACTGAAAATAATAAAAGCTTTTCTTCTTTAAAGAAGCGACACAGTTCCTAAGACCCACTCACGTTGAAAACGATCTGCTTCATGTTTAAGGCTACTGCAGTGCTGTTTGAGCCGGCTGTAACTGTAGCCTCCAAATAACCTCATTGAAAAAGGCAATATAAAAGGCAAAATAAGCTAGTAAGTATGCATATGAAATCCAGGCCATTAAATTATTAAAAACAAAACACTAAGGCTAAAAAGTAACATATGCTTAAGACTTGCTTGTCCTAGCAAAAGAAACAGAGAAGAGATGCAGAGGTAGTTGGGCTAACCCTAGCCATTCTTTTGTATTGATGTGAAAAAGGGAAGATTAACTTCAGTTGATAAATGTTCTTTATGCTGATTTGAATAAAACTGTACCTACAAAATAGTTTCCTATTATTTCTTTTGAACCAGAAAACAATTTCTGTTCAAAGAAGGAAAAAACACCCAAAAATTAAGTATGCTTTTTTTCCCAGAAGGTTTTGGGCCATATAATTACTTCCATGTTGCTGGTAGTTTCAATTGTTGATGCTGAACTCAATTATTTTAGAGGTACATTTTTTTGGGAATTGGTCTTTTATTTCCTTTTATTTCCTTTATATTTTCCTCCTTTTCTTCCTAAGTGTTCATGCTATTTATCGGCTTGAAATGAGTTTTTCAGGTAACTGACTGAGGCATCTCAGTGAACAAGTGTGACTTGCAATAGCAGCACAAGCATTTTTTTTACTATATTTATATCCTCTCTTCCTTACAAATACAATACAGCTGATGTTAACATCCCTTCCAAATAAAAGACTGTGTTGAACTGTACAGAAGGAGTTAAATCTTAAGAGGAAAAGGCAACTGAAAGAGGCGCACAAAAATGTCTCCAAGTCATCAATAAAGGCTATCCCAACAAATTACAAAAGCAGTGCTAAGGGCCATACAGATTCTTGCTAAATATAGCTCTAAAGTTTGTCTTCCTTTTGGTTTGCCAATGGTGATCTATGTATGAAGTCCAGTAGGTAGCAGACACTTTGTGCTCCTGTGTTTGTGCGAGGCTGTATCTCATATTTACAAGAGAGAGGACCCTCTCATGTATGATAAGTACGGGAGGAAGATGGGAAAGTCTGGAGGGGGATCACCAGCTCTGATGGGCTCCTCTCAGAAGAAGGAGGTTGAGATCCAACATGCAAAATGTTGTTTTAGTTCTACAATGAAAGGAAAAATGGAGGTACCACGATACGGGAGAAAACCTCTCATTTGTCTCTGCCAATTCTGCCTCTATGAAATGGATTTCTCTTAAAAGCAGGAAAAAAAAAATCAAAACAACAACAACAACAACAAAAATCCCTGGGAAGGTCTTTCCTCCATCTCATTTCTGATTTTACTGAAATACCTTCATGTGAACAGGATTAAAATTCAGGAAAAAACAAACAAACAAAAAAGCAAGCCTAGCTGTGTCCTCATTCTTCCCAAGAAAATGTGCTATAGGAAATCACTGAGCTAAAACAGACCTTCTCTGCAAGCACAGTGATTGCAGCACACTGTGCTCCTTGTCAGCAATAATTACAGTCCAGCAGGGTAGTAACCTACTTTTCAGGCAAGGCAGGTAGAAAGCAAATAAAGAACCAAAGGAGCAGAGAAAAAAGGAGCATGACAGAAAGTGATGGAGATTGGGGTGGGGTGGAGTGGGGTGGGTGGGAAGATGAGCAAAAGGAACAGATTATCTGATCTGAAACTCTTCATTAAAAGCAATCATTAAAACAGGTCTGTTGTCTATTTAGTATCAGCTTTGTTCATATTTGGCAGATTTCTTTGAATTTCCCTTTTCCTTTGCTCTATGCAGCTTCTTCCTCAGTAGGGTAAGTTTAATCTAGCATCATCCTTTTTGTTAACCCTCATGGTGTTACAGCATTCCACTTCTATGGGCACAACCAAGCACCAGTATTTTAACTGAGAGTGGTAAATATAAACCAGACTTTCAGAAATGAGTGACACACTGGGAGACACAGACATTTTACTGACATCTAGGATTTCTCAAGTTCACTGTGCATTTAAATGTAGGGTTGCCTTAGAAGTACAGATCATAGCTGTGAGTATGCAGATGAGCACTCTTCTCTTGTCAGGCTGGACTGGGCTCTGAGCACCCTGATTTAGCTGCAGGTGTCCCTGTTCATTGCTGAGGAGTGGGACTTGACGTCCTTTAAGGGTCTCTGCCAACACAAATGAGTCTATGATTCTACAACACTATGAGTATATGCATATGTATCTCCTTAATGGGAACTGCAAAATCATAAGATCAGCTAAGAAAATATGTATCTAATAGATGCTGACAATGGAAGATGTTGTCAAGCAGAAGCACATGAAATCATAAGTAAGATAACCCCTGGAGGGGTGTGGGCACTGAGATGCTTAGGAGGACATAGATATTGTAGGTTGTGATGTAGGCTGTGACATCCTAATTGTGAAACTTCTGAATTCTTAGAACCTGGTCCCCTATCCAGTACAGAGTACAGAGAGGGCAGGATAGTGTGAGGCAGACAGACTAAAGCAAATGAAATTATCTGACAAGCAATTCATAGAGACCCATGGGAAAATTCTTGGCACTAAAATATGCTCTACTTTCTGCATTCCTCATTAAGCCAGCATAGCTCTGGCACAGTTTGCTGTTTTCAAGCCTAGTTGGATATGTAAATGATAAAACTTCCTTAGTACGAACTGCTACACACAAACATTAATATTCTAACTGTATGAAGCTGATTTTACCTCTAGAAGGAGAACGAGAGCTGTAGCTAGGGCAGCCGTCACTGTCATCATTAACTGTAAATCTTCTGGGTCATGGGAAGGGAATTCATCTCAAGGAAATACTTCGCAACAGTTCAAAGAAGCAGTTGGTGAAAATAATCATAGGACATAAAGGTTATTCCCAACTATGAGAGTATTTGGTTCCTCTTTTAATGCTTCCTCTAAACAAAAGTAAGTCCGCTCTTCCTCAACCAACATACCACTTCTTTCTAAGACTTATTCTGAAAATTAAACAGGGCAGTATAAGGGCCGAGGATCAAATGTGAATAGTTAAGCAGCACCAGGCTGCTGTTAGTATTTTTAAAATGCAGTATTACAGTCAGCACATTTTTACAGTAAGGTTAATATCAGCCGCTTTAGCATGTGAATTAAAATCTGAAATATATATAGCTTTTGGTATTTGTTTGGAGAGGGAGCTAGCAACATCAAACAAGCTGGGACAATGCACCATTGCACTGAGAAGCATTTTGCCCTCTGTCACAGAGAGAAGAGATAAAGAAGAAATATCATTCTCTACACCTCAGACTGGCAGTGCCTGCTGACTAGACAATGGATAGCTGAAGACAGAAGAAAAAGCAGGGTGAGAGTGATGAGAAGAGAGAATGCAGCCAACAACACTCTTTACTTCCTGTATTCATAGCTTCTTAAGAATGCTGCAAATTATTCATGCTTTTAGAGACAGAATTTTTCCTCCCTGTCATTCCACTGTCACATCAGGAGAAAATACAGTGATTTAAAATTATTCAAAGTGATTTTCTTTCCTTCTATCTCCATACAATTTTTGAATGTCCTTAAATCTTACCTGTGGTAAACACAGTAATTGTTTGTATGGATCTGGATCAGAAAAAAACCACCTCTTTTTCTACAAAAAAGCAACCAGCCCAACAGATACGGCTGTTAATATAACGTGAAACTCCCCTGTTTGAGAGGACAGGCTCAGCAAAGCACGCTGTTCCTTCCAGAGCATGTGTTGACATTTGTAATTTAGCTAGGCCTACCTGAATGTTTTAGAGGAAAATTCCCTTGAAAAGAAAAATGAGTGCTTAGTGAAACAAAACATTAAAGGAGGTCAGTTGTGCAAAGTGACAAAAGGGCTCAGATAATATGGGAAAACATTTCTTTCTTTCTTGCAGTAAATAATCCTGTTTGGCTCCGGGGAGAAGCTGCTTGATGTGGAGGAATAGCAAAGATCAAAGTGAGCAGGTGAGTAGATAAATATTACTGAGGAAGAAAGAGGGTGGCCAAATAAGAATAATACTCAGAATACAGAGGAATAAGAAATAGAATTTCAAGTGAGGAAAGCAGAGGCCGCAGGTACACGAGGGGCGAAGTTTGAATGTGGTCTGCAAAGTTTCAGAAATTTTACATTTTCTTCTGTTTTGTGCAGCACTGCAATGCTTCACATGTTTCTTTGATCCAATAATTTGTCACAGACTCATTATCTGGTAAGAAACAAGGAACAAAAAAAATCAGTGCTTATAAGAAAGGCAGCAATTCTGCAAATGAGGAGCCATGTAGGTGCACAAGAAGTCATTTGACAGAAATTACTGTCAATGTTTGGCTTTCCCTGTAATTGGTAGTTTCAGACTTTATCTTAAGACTGAGACAGCTCTGTCAGCCCTTAACGACTGACGGAGAAGGCTATGGAAATGTCAGAGATTTTCTTCGGGTGAAAACTTACGTACTTCTTAAGCCTTACAGCACTGCCAATCTTTTGGAATGGAACATGTTTATTTTCCAGTAGAATAATGGTTCCAAATAGGTTTTGGCAGTAAAAATATTGAAAACAGTACTCTTCCCCTGTGGTTCCATACTGTTGTTACATTAGGCCATTCATCACTCTGTACAGGCAATGTACCAGTTCCTGATTTTAAAGTTGAAGAAATATGAGTAAACATAAATTCTAAGTCACAAAGAATATAAGAAGAGGAATAAAATTTTAGATATTTTCCTTTAAGTTGCTGGGCTGTGCACATCAGCAGATTGTGAAGATAAACACAGACGTGTTTCCATGCAGACTTGCATTGGGAGTACTGGCTGAGAACAACCAGGAAGAGAGAAATGCTTTTGGATGACAAGATGATAGTCATTTTCATTCACAGATTGTTCTAATCCAACTCCTCCCATCGTGCCGACCCAGCAAAGGAATGTGGAATAAGTACGTCATTGGTTCACCTTCTCCATCTCTTCTACTAACCACTGGGTTCTTGCATTGGCGAGACACCATATCAACCTATCTTTATAAACTTCCTTCTAAAATTGTGCAGTGACTTTAATAGGCTGATAGGTATGTAAGTAGTAGAGTGAATAAAACAATAAAGCTTTCTTGTCTAGGTTTTGTTGTTTCAATCCCAAGTACTAGTACTTACGTCAAATTGAACCCTAGTATACTAAGAGTATACAGGAGTATACAGGGTCCCCCTTGTTATCCCAAAATATTGATCTACCGGTGATACAGGAATTGTGCTTCAGTTCCAGCACATACTAAGGAGAAGCCCGAATAAAAAGTTTTTAATGGAGTGCTTAGCTGCCACATAGCCCCATAAAACTAGTATTTCTCCCAGGAAGCAGTCTTCTGACAAACAGGCACCCATGCCATGAACTAGAGAGATGAGAGTGAACTTCTGTCTATGCCTGCATCTGACCTTCTGAGAGAGGCCCACGCCTGAGGATCTCCGTGCTCACACAAGTCCCACTAGCTTATTCTGGGAATCTACCATTGGGAAGCAACTAACAGCCTTATTTCATGTTACTATTGAACTAATATGCCACTTCTGGCACCTAGCCTTGAATCTAGTGTCTTTGTTCTCCTGCTAAGCTAACAAGCTTTGGTAGTACAGGTTCTGTGAAAAACAGCCACGTAAGCCAGTGTTATTCTGGGCTTTTACTTAGACAATTTAATGCACAATCCTTCTCTTGCTCAAGGATACTAACTACTGTAAAACTGAATTTTATTTCAAGACAAAGTTTAATAAAAAGCTCACCACTGAGATGGATTTCTTTAAGAGAATGAAATTCCAATTTGGCCATTCCCACTGCTGTGTATCCTGAAAAATTATGCCTTGAGAGTTACAGCCTTAAACAACATTGTCTGTAAGACATACTCAGATATGTATTCTAATGTTGACGATAAGGAGAAGCATGGTGAGTTGGCTGGATAGCTACAGCATTAAGGTTTAGGCCTCTTGGCTCATTTTAAATCTAAATTTCTTATTTTTCCATGCAGCATCTTCTCAAACGGTCTGACAGTTTTTAGGCACCCAAGCTGCTTCAGTATAAATGATGCACGTGTGTGCCTATTCTGTATTCAGGATTACAATAATGTTGTGACAATGCACAGAAACCAGGCAACAAAAATATCCATAAATCTTTAGTTTTGTAGCAGGCTTGCTCCTAATATTAAGCAGGTAATATTTGGAAACGGCAGATCAGTTAGTATATTTCTAAAGGTTGGTAAATTGTCAGATGTTGCTATATGGAGAAGCCCCATCTCATGAGGTGAGCTACTTGTCTATGACTAAGATGTTATAGCAGTAATTAATTGTTCTCCATGCCTGAAGCTGCAGAAAGTGAAGTTAGAAATTCTAAGAAAGTCAAGAGAAATTACAGCTCTCTAAGCATGATAGAGCTGAGTGGTGAGACAGGCTAAAGAATATTACACGGAGTGTATGCACTACACTGAATCCTTCCAACTTCCTGATTGCAAAAATTGGCCTGTATTATCTTGTGTGGAACTTGATGGCCACATGGTAACTTTCTGCCTTGGATTTCATTACTAGGGTAACAGATGCTTCCACAATCTTATATATTAAGGAGGAAAGAAATGTTTTAAATCTAAATCTACAAAAAGCTGCAAATTTAAGTAGAAAGTTACATTAATATCTACAAGGTAACTCCACGTGAGACAATTGCGCAGGCAGCATGCACCAAATAAATGAGAAAATGCCTATTTACTGAATATGAATGTAAATAATAGATTAGGAATTTCCTGCAGCCCTCTAGGTGGCTGATGTTAAAAAGGACAGTTAATCTTTGCAGGCTTGTGCAGAAGACGGCATATAATTGTCCAGGATGGATCAAATAACTAAATAACCATACAACTAAATGGCTTCAACAGTTGGTCTGACATATTTGCACTTTCTGTCTGCAGAAGACCTGCCACATCTGCCAGCAGCTGAAAAGCAGCTGCTAGGATCAAAAGCTTCCCAAGGCTTCAGTGTAATGCAACAGCTACAACAGATGCCTTTTTTTTTTTAATTTTAATTTTTACTTTTGCTTTTATTATCTGTTTGTTTGTTTGTTTATTTGTTTTTGAGGTAAGTAGCTGTTTTGCTTGCTGAAATTGTTCTCAGAATTTCTCAAACATATACTCTGGCCCTAGTACAGATTTACTTATCTAAGGAGTCAATGGTAAAGTGCAAATAACTTCAACTGCTTTCTTGGCAGCTGAAGAAATAGAATACAGTATTGTCTCCTTAGCAAAAAGGAATCAAGTATGGTTTGTAGAATGCAAAACTTCCCTGTAAAATGTTAACACTTACAGAGGTAGGCCTACAGTCTTGTCCAAATGTACTGATCCGAACTGACTGGACAGGAGATTTAACTTTCATCACAATTAGGAAAGTTGCCACAGTTTCTGCTGAAGAGGTATGACCCCTCCATTTGAGCTCAGAGGACTAATAACAGGACACTTCAAATTGGAAATCTCACATAATGTTCCACGGGTGAGAGTTCCAGCAACCTGCAGACTATCAGCTACTTGATGCTCTGCTGCTCCAGATACTTACTGCCAAATTACATGCTGTTCACAGCAATTATTCTCTTGCAGGAATAATGATTTTTACTGTTTGACAAGCCACCTCTCCCTTTTCTACCTCTTGTATAAAAAAGACTTAATCAGCATGACAAAATCTTAGATAAAATAATTCATTTATGAAGCTTGTTTTCTTTAAAAAGTGGGCTACAATGAACATTGCAACCCTCAAGGACTATAAAAATGAAGTGAAAATATGCTGGTAACTTCTTAAAAGTCCATTTGATTTACCTGATATTTAATTCAGAACATATCCATATGTATGTTAGTAGACACTTGCAGAAGATGTTTGACTAGGATATTAATACTAATTCTCTGAACCCACACATCCAGATTAAATGCACAAAAGCAAGCTGTGTGTTTTGTAGACAGTACAGAGAATTGTGAATCAAAACCCTGACTGAGTAAGATAACACTAGGGTAAGAATGTTAGCCTCGCAGCACAGGTTGCTCATAAACTGCACCTTTGGACTCTGAAGAATCTGGTTCCATCTGTGAAAGTAGCTGTCATGTTCATCACAGTGCACCAAAGCATAAAACTAGCAGAGCACAGAAGAAATGAGGAACAAAAACCCATTACTTGCTCACCAGAAACACAGATGAGATTTTCTGGATTCTTTTTTAGCAAGAAACTACAAGTTATACACAGAAAGGAATGCCTCCTTTTTATTATGTTGGACCACAACATCAGAGGTATATGTTGGTGGTACAGCAGTAGAGGCTGAACCTTCCCAGCAATATTCCACTGCATGTTGTTGCCGTGTGACAGATGGCAGCAGAGGAGCACTCTGACACAATGGTTTCTGATATGGAAGTGAGTATGAACCAAAGGTGTGGAATTAAATTCTTCCATGTGGAAAAAATGGCACCCATTGACATTACCGAGTGCTTGCTGAGTGTTTAATGGAGCCCAAGAGTGCATGTGAGCATAGTGAGGTGGTGGGTGATGCATTTCAGCAGTGATGACAGCGACAGTGTGGCATCTCTGCTGGTGCAGGTTTTACACGTGTGGCATGCAGGCTGTTACACAACACTGGTGAAAATGCAGAGCAAATGGTGGGGACTATGTTGGAAAAAATGCATTTTGTAGCTGAGAATTTGTTATATCAAAGAGTGTTGTTGTGCTCTTAGCAACTGTTGTAGTTTCCAGGGAAATAAATAGAAGGCATTACCTTCAGATCAATCTATGTGATCAAATTGCGCCTGTGGGCTCAATGCATAAGAGAGCTCCAGGAATTCACAGGTACATGCAAACCTATGTCCACTGTCAATACAATCCTTCTGCAATCCCTTGCTGTAATGCTGCTATAGGCAAGACACTGTTAGTTCAGTTAATGCAGACAGTGAACCTTAAAATACTTAGGGAAATACGTTTAGTAGACAACTGTCATGATAGCAACAAGAATACAAACTGAATCAGCAGGTAGCATACAGTTAATGTGATGTTTTTTGATTACTAAGGCATAAAGACTGGACTGGTCTGTTAACTGTCGTTATTCAGGATGCATTATTTTCATGAAAACTCTACACAGATACAAGTGTGTTTGTTTTCAGTAACATGTACCTTTCCAGCTTGCCAAAGTGTTTTTTTTCCCAAAGCCTGCCCAAACAAGCTTCCCTCTTTCTATTCTCTCTGCTTTCCAGATGGACGCAATCTGCTCATTGGAGAGTACATCCTGACTTTTGAGAAATACACATCGTGACTTGGGAACACAGCACTCCAGCAATATGTCAGTCTAAGCTTCAGAATGATTCAGTGCTCTTAAAAGAGTGGAGCAGCATGTCTTTGTCAGATAACTCAGAAAACAGAATTACTGTTTTCAAGGGCAAATAGTAAAGCTAATTTATTTATTGAAAGACAAATACGTACTCACTTGCACAGCCAGAAAGAGAACAACAATCCAACGTATTTACAGAGCCTACCTGGTGAAGCAAATTTTTTACTATCCTACTCTTTGAGGAATTACCTCCCCAGCTGCTGAGGCAGAGCAGAGTCCTCAGGTTGCACACTCACCTGCTTTTTGTATTGTGAGGGGTAACTTCACAATACAACAAGAGAACAAAACACGCTCTTGAAGACTCCTTTCCTCTTCCTTATTTTAATAAATACGGAATCTAATTTCATTGTGCCTTTGGACTAATGGGTTGTTTTAGCTGCTCATGGGCTGCAGCAGCTTGAAAAAAAGTATTGGTTGGACTTTAAAACACTGTTTCCTGCTGCCCTAGCTTTAGTAAGCATTCCTGCCCCTATTTTAGGGACTTCTCTGGGTAAATGTTTTTAAGAATTCTAAGAGTAACAACAGAGAATTACATGCGAGCCATTTTCCTGTCCTTGTAATCTACAGTTACATACAGTCTACTTTACTTGAAATAGATTTTTATGCCATATATCTTATTAAGCGTGTTGTCCAAATATGTTTCTGAATACAAATTCAGATGCACACAGACCCAAGACAGCTAAGTTTACAATCTAAACAAAACTACTCATTAAATAGACTAGTGGAAATTTCTGTCTTGCAAATCCAGGCAACTTAGATCTCTCATCTGCTATGGCCTCATCTCATCATTTACCTTATGTACTCACACTTTTTTCATCAAAAAACTTAGTCTTCAGTAAATAAATGAAATATTAGACATACAATAATGATGCTCCCTGGGCATACAATTCATTCTTTAAGAGTGAAGTCCAAAATGTCAGAACGTAAAAAGTCTGATTTCCTATAAAGTGTGCTGTTTTTCTTATGATTACATTTTTCCTCTGGCTACTACTCTTATGTTGGATTTAAAAAAGAGATTACAGTCTTTTTGTACAATCTGAATAGGTAGAATAGGAAAATTTGTTTTCCAAGACAGCACTGTGTCCTTTTTCAGAGTCTAAATTTATGCTTTTTTTTTTCTCTTTTCACATTTTCTCTCCACATCTGCAATTTATCTGTATTTATGTACTGTACTATAAGACCATTTTCCTGTCTGCACCTGTTTGCACTTATCTGTTTTGCTGCATACTATAATACTTTATCTGCATACTACAATATCACCAGTTGCTCTCACAGGGCCTTCTATGACACCTATGAGTTCAGCAGCCCCATAGTCCGACAGACAGGCACACAGAACCCATGTACTTAGGGAAATGATCAGTTTCATAGCCATGATCAATTTGGTTGCTCCTGAGCTCTCACAAGAGACAGCAACCTCCAGCAATCACATTTCAGACATAAAATCCTTCTAGCATAATGCTGTTACAAATAACACTCTGAGTAAATACAAGATACCAGAAAGAAACATGGGTTTTTATGTGTTCTTTTAAATACGGTTGGGTTTGTGTTAAGAAATGAAAGTTCAAAACATTTAATTAGGGGCAAATCACCCCCTGGCTGATAGCTCTTCACAAGACACACTGCTAAAGAATATCCATGGTGAGATAGGTTATATGTCTACAGATAACCTTGTAATAAAGACACAAACTTGCACAGGATAAAATTATTGACATGAATGCTACAGATTAAAATTTCGCATTTAACTTTGTAGGAGTAAAGGTTGTTCAAAGTCTGGCAGGTTCTTGTTTAGATGTCTGGAACAATCCAGAATTGCATTCTTCTCCTACTGATAATTTAATCTCTCTCACTTTCTCTCCTTCCTGCCTTCCTCTCTCCTACATTTTTACTCTCCCTTCTCCCTTATTCCAGCCATTCAGTTTCAACTGAAACTAAAAGGCATTGTTGAAGTCACAAAAAACTCAAATAGTTTCAGAATACCAAACTTCTGTAAAATATTCTCACATCCTCTTGTTACCCTACAGAACAAGTTGCAGGCTATCATCAGCCTGGCATTCCAGGAAGCTGCAATACGAACTGAAAACAAATCTCAGAAGGATTAAATTTCAAAAGGGAAGGATGACTTTTCAGATTGTTTGTTTTATTATTAATAATAGAAGTATTGGAATTTAATCCCAACAGCTTTAAAATATGCTTTTGCTTTTGCTTCTACAACAGTACCTTCATGGAGGTCCTGGAAATTGTTGAGAGATCTTATCTTTTGCAAGCAAGTATAGGTATGTGTAAATGGGCACTCCTGCCTCTGCAGAAGAAGAAGTTTGGATATAAGCTGTTCTCTTTTACTGCCGTCTCCTTAATAGAAAGCTAGCCCCAGTGATATTCTTGCAACTCTACAGTACCCTTAAAATATGCTCCCAGTGACATATAGACAGTCATGCTTTATTACAATTTCTGTAGTTGAGAAGGGTCGAATTTTAATCACAATATGCCTAAGGATGACTGAGAAGTAAAAATATCCATACGCTATTATTGGTCATATGCCATACTTTGCCCTGTTGAAGTAAATGTAAGGGAATTTATAAAGTGAGCAGATCTATTGGATTTGTCACCTCAAAGAGAAAGTAGATTAGAGCAAACAAAAATCAGCATAATATAGAATAATATCCTTTAAGAGTCAACAGATTTAAGAAATATTTCAACAGGCATCTGGAAAGTTCCATCAAACCAATGCACTGAACTCTATCTTTGCCCCTTTGTAACATGTAAACGTACCAGCTCCTTCTTCTTCATGCACTCCATGAGGATAATGAAGAGGTGCTGTGCCTGGGTTCGAGTGTATGTGAAAGTCTTCTGGATGGTAACTAGCAACTGGTCCCGCAAAGACTCATTAATAAGTCTGAAATTAAAAAAATAGAAAAAAGCTACTGAATCAGACATAAGGAAATATTTTAACTTCAGCTAAAGGTGAAACAAATAGGAGTTAGATAACAAAACATCACAGGTTGTTTTGGTTGTTTAGGTTTGAAGGATAGGAACTGCTGAAAGCATCAGAGTCAAACTGAAACACAGTGTTCTAGAAAAGCACACAGGCCATGTAGGGGCCTCTCATCTCCAAAGTTTTTTTTTCAGTTCCCACGCAGTGCATGACAGGTCATTCAAGTGATCAGCTCTGTGGGATTTCCTAACAAAAACAAGAAAAACACACTGACAGTCTGGATTTGAGGGAGACTAGCACTTCTTGGCAAACTGTAGACCTCTTCCCATCAGTGAATTAGCAGAAATAAACTCACAGTTCATTCTGTGAAACTGGGAGCATTACTGTTGTCAACGTTTTTGATGCTACACAGCATCAGCTAAAAAAACACACAAAAAAACTACTCAATTCCTGAACCCACTCATGGAAGTCATTTTGGTTTTGTGTATACTGATCTTCCAGAATTTTAAAGAACAGCCACTTCTATGTTCCTCCTCAGTGCTAAAGTTCTTATGTGAAAAAATAAAGGCCCAACAGTAGAAAGAAACAATATTATGCGGAGTATTAGAACTTGAACCACAGCCCTTGATATTGGAAAGTCTATTCCTCAGCACGACTCTTGGAGAAACATTATAGTAGTTACACTCTTACAAATCAGTGGGGTCTAATTCGAACATCATCCTTTCATATATGAAAGCTCCTACACTATGGTAGTTTTCTAAACTAAAAACTTTACAGTTTTGAAAAGTTACTGTTTCTAATTACTAGAGTTAGAATGTTGTAGAGGATAAGTCCGCGTTGATCATCTGGTGGAAAGAAAACCAGAAAATCTTCATGCTTTGTATTTTATGATAGAAGATAAACAAAGATTTACTTCTGCAGCATCTGAAAAGAACTCTTAGATGTATCACAGTATTTGGAAGTGAGTACTGACTTGTAGCAACTGCTTTGGGAGAACAACAACCAAACTCCTCTTTAATTCATGCTGTTAGTATGGGTCACTTGTACCCTTCTGGAGCAAAGAACTCAGAATGAGACTGCAGGAAATACTTTACACAGTTGAATTTGAAATATCTATTAAATATCTATTCTTTTCTGTCTACTGCAAATGTGTCCTTAGATGGGACAATGAATGGGAATTGAAATGGGAAAGGAAGTACGAACAGGGAAGAAGTATAACGTTGCACAAGAGAATACAGGGACCCTGGCAGATGGTACATATGTTCTTCACTCTCTGAATTTGACACTAAGATATCTGATGAGGAGGACTTCCACCACACAAAGAAGCAGACAATATATATGATAATCAGTATGAATTAAAATGAATAATATGGGTTTTTAGACCACACTGTGGATTACTGTTCTCTCTACACCTGGTTCTTCCCACTGTCTCTTGCTCTATTACAGACTTCTCTTGAATGAAGAGTCTATACAATCACTTCCACTTTTCATTGAGGAGCAGTATGGCCATAAATGTATTATTTCCTGGGACAGTGGAGACACAGTAATAATGCATTTACGGCTCTGTGTGAGCATTCCTTCCCCCTGCAGTGTGACCTACTTCCCTCACAAATAGGGAACATATGATAACTTCAGTGGATACAACAACCATCTTGGTGGGTGGCAGTGAGAGCTAGTAGCAGGAATTTTGTATGTGGGCATATAAGGAAAATAACCTGATCTTCTGTATGGCATAAGGGATGTTACAAGCATATAGGAACACAAAGGAAGATGTCAGAGCACAGGCAGAGATGCAGATTCTCTTCATGTTAAAGACAATCCACTTGGAAAGGCTGACACCCTGACTATCATTCCTTACAGTTAAGTTAGGTTTCCTCAGTCTAAAAAAGAGCAATTGGAACTTGCTTTAGTCAAGATTGCTGATCTTAACAAGACAGTGCAGATAGAAGCTATCATTACATGCATTAAACGTAGAAATGGTTTAGTACTGTTCAATTACCCCACCATCAAACTAAAGAAGAAAAGAAAGAGTAATGAGAAGAACAGCTATATAGTGAAGAGACTGAAAAGAAATTTAAATAAATGTCTTATTTCCTTTGGAAATTATATGAAGTGTACGAAACACCACACATTTAGAAATATCTGAAATCAGTCTTGAGGCAAGAAAGAATTTTACAAAGCATCTCCAAGGATGCTGGGATGAAACATCATTTTCTGATTGAAATTTAGTTTTCTTTTAAAAAATGTGTAGAATCTAAACCTGAAGTTTTATTTCAGAAATTAGCTTTCTCTCAATCTAAAGCAAGACAAATTTACTTTCATAAGCACTGAGTGAAAGTTCAAGTCCTCAGGACTTACCTCCAATTTCCTAAGCAGCCATTATTTTCCTTTCCTGAATTAAAGCTACCAGATAGCACCACAGTGTAAGTTTAAGCGGTACATACAGCAAAGTTCATCTGAAAGCTATGATTAAAGTTTAGCCTTTAAGTTTAAAAAAAGACATTAAAATGGTTCCCTAACCACAAGGGAACACATCTTTCACAGTACAACTGCTCAGAAACTTGTTGATGTCATTCAAGGCTTCCCAACCACAGTGGTCCTCAGTTCTAGAGCAAGTTCTAGACAAAGATCTTGAAGTGAATCTCCCGAAAAAAGGGCGCATAGCTAATCTGAGCTTTGTGTAAACTGAAATCAATCATGTCAAGTCTATATTTCTTTCATTCCTTAAGGTCTCAAATAAAATATCCCAGTTGTCTTATTGTACTTGCTCATTCTGTGTTCTTTTTTTTTTTATAATTATCATTATTATTATTATTTTTTGACCTGGCTAGGCTGGAGAGTTGGGTGGAAAGGAATATTATGAGGTTCAGTAAGGATAAGTGTAGAGTCCTACACCTGAGGAGGTAGAACTGCATACATCTGTACTTGTTAGGTGTTGAAGTGACCTGCTTTAAAGTAGCTGAGCAGAGGAGCATTTAGGGGGTCCTGGTGGACAACAGGTTGGCCATGAGCCAGCAGTGTGCCCTTATAGCCCAGAAGGCCAGTGGTATCTTATGGTGCATTAAAGAGGGTGGCCAGTAGGTTGAGGGAGGTGATCCTCCCCCTCTGGCCTGTTGAGACCACATCCACAGTACTGTGTCCAGTTCTGGGCTCCTCAGTTCAAGAAAGACAGAGATCCATTGGACACTGTCCATCAGAGGGCTACAAAGATGATTAGGGGCCTGGAGCATCTTCCTTATGAGGAGTGGTTGAAAGACTGGGGCCATTCAGCATGGAGAAGAGAAGGCTGAGAGTGAGTCTTATCAATGCTTAAAAACTTCTAAAGGGCAGGAGTCAAGAGGATGGGGCCAGGCTTTGTTCAGCGGTGCCCAGTGGGAATAGGACAAGAGGCAATGGGCATAAATCAGAGCACAGAAAGTTCCATTTGAACATGAGAAGTAACTTGTTTATTGTGAGGGTGACAGAGTACTGGAACAGGCTGCGCAGGCCTGTGGTGGATTCCCATTCTCTGGAAATATTTTGAAACACACATGGTTATTTTCCGGTGTGACCTGCTTTAGGGAACCTGTTTTTGCAGGGGGGTTGGATAAGGTGATCTCTAGAGATTCCCTGCGACCCCTACTGTGATTCTGTGACTCCGCAATTCTATTGTTCTTTGACTCCACATCAGGCCAATACAATATATGCAAATGGGATATGAAGACCAAATCCAATGCACGTAAAAGAGATAATTTCACAGAACACTGTGAGCAAAATAACTGAGACTTACGGGTGATGTGCTGATTTATCTGCAGTGCAAAGAAATTTCTGTTTGCTCCACATACAATATTATTACACATTTTTGGAAATCATGCATTTCAAAGAATAGGCTCAGGGGAAAAGAGATGGCTTGTGACAAGGAGTCTAACCTAGAACAGAGGAGATTCTCAAACACTGACTTGGGAAACAGTACATTTCGTATCCTCTGTCACAGATTATGAACCCTTGATGCCTAATATTCCCCAGTCTACCAGACTGAAACTGTATGATTACGGCTTCCTGCTACGTTAGCACACTCTCACCTTAACAGAAGTGTGCTTCAGATTTAAGTACAGGTAGTGTCAGAAGAAGATAACATTTTTATAATCTTTCTGGTGGCCTTCAGTATAGAAAATATATTGCAACATACCAATAAGGTCCTGTTAGGAACATTTTGGTGGTGTAATTCCCTAAATTCCACATGATTTGCCAAAGCACTAATACCCCAGGTAAGTTGTTCTCACTTTCTCAAAACACCTTACAGACAATTTGACTTGTTCTCTCACTTCACTCCTCACATAGACAAAGCCTGTTCTTTCATTCCCTAAGTACCTAAGATCATTTTCAGGAAACACTTGTGTTTTTCTTCCAGAGAAGCAGGATTGCTTGTATAACTTATGTTTTGATGGAACTTAGATGCATACCTTCAAAAATCTGGTATGTAAGGAAGAAGCATATATACCTACATTTAATTTCAGAAAAAGAATCTGCTCATAAAGGTGGCTACAAGTGATCTTCTAAAAACTTTTCCTGAGGAATACCTAATCAGTATTAGTTTTGATGCAAAAGATCATCAAACCTGATCTTTATGATCTTATCACAGGAAAAAAAGGAGAAAAATGTTTTGGATCCAGTGAGAGGACAATTAAAAATGTTGAAGTGACGAAGTAAATGAAGTGACATTCTAGTTCTCTTCAAGATTTGCTGGAATATTAAACAGCAAAGCAGAACTTCCTTGTTTTGGCTGATCCAGTAGAGAGTGATGACAGCATTTTGGCATCCTCACACCTCATAAAGAATTTTTTTTTGAAGTCATGCCTAACATATGAGGAGATAAGAAAGACTCTCCTCAGTAACATCACAATCTTTCAGTCTCATGGAGCATAATTTTTTAGTGAACACTGGAGGAGATTTGAAAGATCTGATCCATAGCCAGCTCCCTGAATTATTTAGTCTTTTCACTCCAGAGCTTTTTAGTACTGGAGTTGTACAACATACTAGCATAATTTCTATCACCCAATTTCAAATATAAGTTCATTATAGATTTTTTAACTTTTTTAATGATAATGCTTTGAAATTCTCTAATTGATACACACTTCCTTTTCTCTGAACTGCACAGCATCTGTTTCTCGCTTTTCATTTGTGAGTCCTTCTTTTTTTTTATTATTCCATTTATTCAAGGTAAAGAAAATATATCCATAAAATATCAGTGTGATGTGAAAACAGTTCCCTGCTGTCCTCTATGGAAAGCTGAAGGGATTTTCTGTTTTAATTATGGTTAGCACTGTAGACAACCACACCATATGTTAGAAACATGACCAGAGTCTCTGCTGATTTTTTTCTCCATTGGAATTGCAGATAAGATGCAGTAGCGCATGGACTCCATGGGACTGACTGAATTTCTCATGCCTTTTAAATCCACATATTTTGCATAGCATTGTAATGAGACAGAAGATAAATGTAATTATTCCTGCATTCTATTCAAATGGGGACAATATCTGGGTGCTTTCATAAGGAATCGCTGTTACTTGCAACTCTTCATTGGTGGTGGTTCTTTTACACCACTTTTCTCTGACTGTGTTTATTGAATGGCTGCCCTTCAATCTGAGAGATGGTTGTATTTCAGCAGAGAAATGATCTGCTTCTATCCAGCTTTGATTTGTAAGGAGCTTTGATTCAAGAGAACAGTAATGATACGAAACTATGCAATGTGAAAAAATCTTACAAAATAACTCAGATGTAATAGTAAACATCACGAGGGACACAGAAGAGTCATACTGTACTTCCATTCTGATCCTTTATGCTTAAAGCATCCCAACATTTTCTCTACTTTCTATTAGAAGGAAAGATACGTCACATACTTCCATTATGAAGCCTAAAAGCTATGTCACAGAGGATGATGAGACAGATCAATCCAAACACAATATTTAATGATTCTCTTGTGAGGCCGCTCATTTAAAACAGAGAGAATATTTTATCTGTTTCCCTAAGAACGTTTGGCAAGAAGTACATTTTTGTGGCAGTGAACTGAATTCCTTAAGGGTTTCATACTTGCAGGAGTAGAACTGATGAGTAGTTAATATGCTATAAACTCAGCTGGGAGATTGCATTCGAATACCGCAAGTAATTCCCATTCTGTAAGGAAATATTTGCCTAAGAAGTGATATAGTTTTAACCTAGTGTTTCATTTTTCTCCTTTTACACTCAGCATTTAATTAAAAAAAATCCTTGAAGATTAAAAACTATTTACTGAATGATTCTATAAATAATTACACTGCAGTTGTTTTACTTCCAGTTTGTGGGAAAAAAAAAGAAATGAGAAGGCATGCCTCCTCGTGCAGTCAAAAATACTGGAGATGGAAACTCAAGCAGAGAGCTATATTTCACCCTGCTTCACCTCCAGACATAGTTCTGTGATCCCTTGAAACAAGTTTGCAAATAAACTTGTAAATGTAGGCACGCTTAGTGCACACATACACACATACGTACTGTATATGCAGAGTCTGCAGTGATAACATTTCCAGGTACTGAAAAAAACTGTGATAATATCAGCACCAAAGGGCTGAGTCTGCTGCTACCATGAATGATGTGGGTTTTGAATGCTTTAGATCAGACATCTAGTGCACAGCAGTGAGAAGATATGCTGGGTCTTGAAGAAGACTCTGATTTGCAGCCAGCAGCCAGAATTAAAATAGACTTTTGATTGCAGAGAGGACTGCAGAATTAAATTCGGGACACAAATTGGATGTGCTACATTCATTTAGAGTGTATTAGACACAGTTCTGTGTAACCTACTTAGATTCTATCTGAAAGAAAAAGCTAGTAGCTACAGTCAGTGAACGTCCCAATTATTCTGTATTCTCCTCACACTGCTAATCACTTTTCAAATCTAGGTTAATATAAGCAGAGAGGAGTGAGTGGGGAAACATACTCTATTTGCATCTGAATTTATTTATAAATCTGCAATTTATTTTGGTAGAATATTTTTATGAATAGACATAATATTGGTTTTTGCTTTTGGTATTCTCAAGAATATAATTGCACTTTAGAGCAATGTTTTCAGAAGTGGGGAAAGCACACAAATTGCTTTAGAAATTTTCTAGCTTGTGCATTCTATTTAGTGCAGAGTGAACAGAAACAAAAAAGCTCTCTTGCAAGAATCACCTGAAACAGCACCACCACAGAAACAAGACCTATGGCAAGTGAGAGTAAAATTTTTAATGAAGCAGGACTTGTGTGTCTCAGGTAACAAATGGCTTGCTTGCTCTACTTTTAGCAACCATTACTTGTTTCACTTGTTTTTCTTACAGGTTGGAGTTTGTGATGATGAAATAAATTGCATTCATTCTGCTCTAGTGGCATTATTTTCTCATGGTGACATCAGAATACAGACATAGTATACAGAAACTGCATAGGTTCACATCACGCAAGGAGATAAAAGGTGTATGACTAAGGTTACGTTAAATATATTATTAGAAAGTCCACTGAAAACAGAAATAACTTCTCACAAATTCAGATGAAAACTGATCTACTCCCGATGCAGGAACCTGAATACAAAACTGATTTTAGTATCAGTGGAAAATATTTCACTTTCACTAGGAACTTCAACTTTAGGTTGAAGAAGTTCATAATCACATTTATTTTCAAGCAATGCAATATTGTTTGGTCTAGATATTAGTGTTCATGTATTTATGTTTCATTATTCACATAACTACTGGAGGTGTGAATACATATCTTTACTAATACATATCTAACACATATCTCACCAAAAAAAAAAAAAAAAAAAAAAAAAAAGATCCCCTTCCCAGTGAATTTTGATCAGATTAGTGCAGCTAATTAGAGAAGTAGCATGAAATAGCTTCTAGTAATTAGAATCTGAGGGGGATTTGGTGCCACTTTTATGTTTTGTTGTAAAATCATCAAACATTCTCTTGTTTTCTTTTTCTTAAAATGAGCAGAAATCTCTGGGTTCTGCTTTGGAAACTTCTGGGGAAAAGGTCCACGTTCATCAGAGAATGCCTGTAAACCTTCTGTGGGTGTCTGTTGCCACCAAGTAAAGATGCAGTAAGGGGGTTTACAAGGGCGTGGGGCTGAGGAAGTTCTAGATTATAACCAGTGAGATTGGCTACTGCTGACCCAGGGTGTCTGAAAATTTTGTTTCAGCTACCCCCTGCTACTGTTTGTGGAATGTCAACCTGCTAGGAGGGGTCTACATGGAAGTCAGGGCAAGAGCACAGCTCCCAGAGTACTGCCAGTAGAGACAGCAGTGTGTCCAGTGGGTCGTAAAGAAGACTGACTAGGTGAATGAGTACCAGAACAGTCTCCAGTATGGTAGAGACAAACTCGGTTTCCCCAGTAGCTCTTGAAAGCAGCTGTCCCTGCCAGGGCAGAAGTTTTGATGCAGCAAAAAGTTCAAAGTACTGCAGCTGGGGAGAAACAGCCCCAGATACCTGTACATGCTGGAGGCCTCCCAGCTGAAAAGAAGCCTAGCAGAAAAGGTTCCGGGGGTCCTGGTGGTTACCAAGCTGACCATGAGCCAGAAATGTGTCTTTGCAGAAAACACAAATATTATTCTGGACTGCATTAGGAGGACTGCTGCCAGCAGGTCAAGGTAAAGGGGTTCCTTCCACTAAGAACTAGTGAGACCAATCCTGGAGTGCTGGGTCCAGATCACAGCTGTTTAGAACAAGAGAGACACAGGCATACTTGAGGGTGTCCAGTGAAGGGCCAAGAAACTGATGGAGGGACTGGAGCATCTCTACTCTGAGCATAAGCTACGAGTGCTGGGACTGTTAAGTCTAGAGAAGTGAAAGCTTAAGGTGATCTGAATCTTGAAAGGAAGATGCAGAGAAGATGGAGCCAGGCTCTTTTCGGTGGCATGTTATGACTGTACAAGATGCAGTGGGAACAAACTGAAATATAGAAGGCTTCCTCTGAATATCTGGAAATATTGTGAAGGTGATGGAGCACTGACATATGTTGCCCAGAGAATTGTGGAGCATTCATCTTCAGAGATGCTCTAGAGCTGTCTGGACATGGTCATGGACAACTGTCTGAGCAGGGGACTGGACCAGATGACCTCTAGAGGTCACTTTCAGCCTCAACCACTGTGATTCTGTGACAGATGTCACAG
>PPHD01005003.1:0-27285 GCA_002909625.1 Bambusicola thoracicus | reverse complement strand
CAGGTGGTCAATCAGAGGTTCAGGCCGTAATTCAGCAGTTCCCATACAAATGTTATTTAAAGTAGAGCGTTATCCAATTCAGATTAAGAATTACGTAAATACACCAGCATCTTGAGGTTTCAGATCAGTCATGGATGTGTGTGAATAAGGCACTAAGTTTAGCAGGAGCTGGCAGTTCGTTTAACATAGTTACAGCTATGTAACTGACATCTTGCAAGTTTACACAGCATCTTCTAACTTGTCAACTCTTGTTGTAAAGTGGCTAAGGCAGGCAGTGTGTGGAGTTCAGGCATGCCCTGTTTATACATGTTACTTCAAGCAGGTAAAAGTCCTCAGAACAGGTTGGATAGGCTTGGGTTTGTTGGTTGTTTTTTTTTGGTTGGTTGGTTGGTTTTGTTTTTTTACCAGATCAGCAGAAGCTGAGGGCTCTGTACTGCTCCTCTTTCTGGGCCGATCTTGTCTTAGAGGGTAACAGAAAATGTAGCATCTTATAATTTATGGATAATGATTGCGAGCTTTTCTTGCAGATACAGTGCAGTCGATTTATTGTTTTTATTCTGGGACTATATTGTGGTTGTGTATGCAAAAATCTTGTGGTTTTGTGTTGTTTTTTTTCTAATGTAATTTCCATAACACTGATTTATCCTCAGGCTTGTGAAGCAGAAAGTATTATGCTAAACTTAGCAGGACAACTCATTATGTTGCAAAGGGATCGATCTGGTCCTCAGATACGCGATAAGGATAGTAATCCTAATCAAAGGAAGCATGTGAGTAAACACATGAAATGTTGTGATGGCTTCAAAGATAACAATGATTGGAGAAGTTGTGGGTGAGAGTGGTTCAGGAATTTAAAATGGAAGGTAGATATTTGTGGAAGGTAACATATAATTTTCCAGGATTAATTATTAGCTGGAAATAAATAACTGCTTTCCTGATTTCTTTTTTCCTAAGAAATTGTGAAAGCTGCTGCTTAATTGTGTGAATGTCTAGCCAAAGTATTTACTACTTGTATTGCAGTGAAAGATAGTAGTTTTAACATAAAAGGCCTGTGCAAAATATGGTATTCAGTAATAACAGAAGGTTTCCAGTCTATCTAAAACTGTTCTACATATTTATGGAATGTTACCATTTTTGCAGAATACATTTCCAAAGTTCCTAAAAGCGGAACCTTCAAGTACTACTTTTTGCTGTGGTGGTGAAAAACCTCTTAACTACATGAAACAAAGACTTCAGGAAAGTGAGATCTGAAAAGTTTAGATGAAGGATTGTTTGCAGTTCGGTCAAACACAAGCAAATTTTGTCTTCATAGTGGTTTTATCATTTGGACTTCAAGGCTAACCAAAGAAGTAGAGAGCAGGTTTTTGTTTTTCTCCCTTATTCTGGCCCTTCTAGCTTCCTGATTAATGTTATATTATTAGAAAAATGAAGAGGATGTCTTCTAAGTTAATACAAGTAGTGTTTTCTCAGGTGCTTTGCAGAGAGATAACTTCCTGGTTGAAGGAGGAGTTCCTTTGGAGATTTAAAAACAAGGAATTATTTGTTTGATAAATGTTTTTTTAAATTTATTCTTCTTTTTCTTTTTTTAGCTGCCTTTTTGTGCTCCAGTTGTACTAGCCCAGTCTGTTGAAAATGTATGGACTACTTGCAGAATCAACAAACACAAACGCCACTTATTGGAAGCTCTTTGGCTCAGCTGTGGTGGGGCAGGTATGAAAGTCTGGCTTCCCCTCTTTCCCAGAGATCATCGAAAGCCACATTCCTTTCTGTCAAGACGGATCATGCTGCCTTTCCACATCAACATATATCCACTGGCTGTTTTGTTTGAAGATGCCTTGGTTCTTGGTGCTGTTAATGACACTGTGCTCTACGACTGTTTATACACTCAAACCAGTGCTAGAGAACACTTGGAGGTTCTCTTTCCTTTCTCTATTGTTGAGAGAACCTCTCAGATCTACCTCCATCACATTTTACGCCAGCTCTTGGTTAGGAACCTTGGTGAACAAGCCTTGCTTTTGGCTCACTCCTGTGCCACGTTACCATACTTTCCTCACGTACTAGAACTGATGCTTCATGAAGTGCTGGAAGAAGAAGCTACCTCGCGGGAACCCATTCCCGACCCTCTGCTTCCCACTGTGGCAAAATTCATTACAGAGTTCCCCCTCTTCCTGCAGACAGTTGTTCATTGTGCTAGGAAGACAGAGTATGCCCTGTGGAATTATCTTTTTGCTGCTGTTGGAAACCCAAAGGACTTATTTGAAGAGTGCTTAATGGCCCAGGACTTGGACACAGCTGCCTCTTATCTCATTATCCTACAGGTAATGGTATGCTCTATATTGCAACTCTATTATTTAAAAAAAAAATTCTTCATACCAAAGTTACTTATGTTAAACAAATTTTAAGTTCAGTGATAATGAATATTGGAATATCAGGCAATGTGAGTAGTTAGGTTACTGCTACAAAAAACAAAATCTTCTGATTTCTCTTATTTTTGAATGTGACATAAAGTTTGACTTAAAACCTTTACTTCTCAGTGGCAAACACAAATGACTTAATTGTTCTTTTTTATTTGCAGAATATGGAAGTTCCAGCAGTTAGTAGACAACATGCTACTCTCCTATTTAACACTGCCTTAGAGCAGGGAAAGTGGGATCTTTGTCGTCATATGATCAGATTTCTTAAAGCCATTGGTTCTGGAGAAACAGAGACACCTCCAGCTACACCAACAACTCAGGTTTGTGGTAAAAACAGTAAATACTGTGCATCAAACTTGCTGTTATACAGCATGTTTACTCAATTGATAGTAAGTTTGGGTTTCCTTGGTTTTAGGAACCTAGTTCAAGTAGTGGCTTTGAATTCTTCAGACATCGCAGCATTAGTTTATCCCAGTCAGCAGAGAATCTCCATAGCAAGTTTAACTTGACAAAAACACTGAGTATGCCCTCTGGCCCATCAGGAAAAAGGTAATGTCTTCTCCTTCCCTAATTTGTTACGTAATTTACTAGCTCTCTTCCCAGTTTAAGCTATTGTATTGTATGCTAGAGTTAAATTCATCATTATCTCCCTCCATAGACTTATGTATTTGTCATTTCTAGACTCTTGTAATGCTTGCGCCTCACTTATGTTCTCAGACAAGGATGCATTCGTACATGTACATATATGTGTGTCTGTATACTTATATTGAAACAAATGGACATTACTGAGCACCAGAAGAGTTTGAATCAACTGGATACATTTTTAGTAATTTAAATTTTTAAAAATAATTTAAATTAATTTTTAGCTAATGAGACCTTATGGCTTCTACTTGAAAAATCTGCTGCTAAAAAATACCACGAACCACACACTGCAGTGTCACTTTGCACAGTGATACTATGCATATCTGGATCTAGCAGTATGTTGCTGGCCCACAGAAATTATTATACCTTTGGGTGGATCCTTCTCAAGCTGCAGTATACAGAGTTCATATTGACCCTAGTGTTAATGTTCAGAAGAAACAGCAAGATAAGATTCATTTTTGTCTTGGATTTGTCTTTTCACATATAAGGCTTTCAAAATAATCTTTGTACCAACTGAAATCCTTTTATTTAGTAATTTTCCATAAATGGCACCATCTGAAGAGTTTTGAAAGGCGTTTCCAGATATGTAGAGATGGGGTCAGGATAGCCACAGCACTGATGAAACTGAACTTGGCAAGGGAGGTGAAAAAGAACAAGAAGGGATTCTACACGTACAGTGGTCAGAAGAGAAAAACCTAGGAAACTGTAACCCCTTTGATAAATGAGGAGGCAGAACACACAAAAACAAACATGGAGAAGCCCGAGGTCCTCTACATGTTTAGTCTCAGACTTCACTGGAAGTCATATTTCTCAAACCTCTCACATCCCTAAACCTCTAGGTGGGGGTCAGAGGAGCAAAATCCCCCTCTGTAGGAGCAGAGCAAGTCAGAGACTACCTCATGAAACTGAACATATACAACTCCATTGGGGTTGGATGACTTGCATCCCAGGGTCCTAAGGGAGCGGACAGATGTGATTGCCAAGCCACGTTCCATCATATATGAAAAGTCATGACTGACTGGTGAAGTCCTTGATGACTGAAAAAAGGGGAACATCATTCCCATTTTTAAGAAAGGAAGACCTGCAGAACTACTGGCCAGTGAGCCTTGTGTCTATGTCTGGGAAGATAATGGAGTGGATCCTCATAGAAGACATATTAGGACACATGAGAGATGAGCTGGTGATCTAAGACAGCCAGCACAGCTTCACCAAAGGCAGATCATACCTGAGCAATCTGGTGGCCTTCTATGATGGAACGGTGGCATCAGTAGACAAAGGAAGAGCACCTGAGGTCGTCTATCTGGACTCATACAAGGTTTTTGACATAGTCCCACATCACATCAGATCCTTATCTTTACATTAGAGAAAAGTGGTGTTGCAGGGTGAGCTTTTCAGCGGATAAAGACTCGGCTGGATGTCTGCAGTGGGTGGGTTGTGGTGAATGGCTCTCTATCCAGGTGGAGGCTAGTCATGAGTGATGTTCCCCAGAGACCCATCTTAGGACTGATGCTTTTCAACATCTTTATCAATGACATAGATAGTGGGATTGAGTGTGCCTTCAGCAAGTTTGTGGATGACACTAAGATGAGTGGATAAGCTAATATGAGAGAAGGAAGGAATGCCATCCAGAGGGACCTGGACAAGCTTGACGAATGAACCTAATGAGATTCAGTAGGGCTAAATGCATGGTGTTGCACTTGGGTCAGTGTAGACCAATTCCAGATATGTATACACACTGGGAGAACTCACTGAGAGGTGCCCCGTGGAGGAGGATGGACTTAGGGGTTGATCCCTGTGGACTGAGTGTATGACATGAGCAAGCAGTATGGGCTTACAGGTCAGAAAAAACAACTCTGTCCCTGACTCTATCAAAAGAAGGGTTAACAGTAGGGCAGGGTAGATGTATATCTGGATCTTGAAGTATGTTGCTGAGCTACATGCTCTCCTATTTCCCTGTGAGGCCCCACCTGGAGTACTGCATCCAGGCCTGGTGCCACCAACACAAGAAAGGCATGGAGCTGATGGCACACATCGTGAAGAGATCATCTTCTGGAGGGGGCTGGAGCCACATCTCCTGTGAAGGAAGATCTGGGCCTCATTGTGGTCTTCAAGTACTTAAAGAGGGCTTAGAGGAGGGAGACCAACTTTTCACACCGGCAGATAGTAATAGGACAAGGGAGAATGGCTTTAAACTAAAAGACATGAAACATAAGATTAGATGTTAGGAGAACATTCTTTACTCAGAGGACAGTGAGGCACTGGCACCGCTGCCCAGAGAAGCTGTGAATGCCCCATCCCTGGAGGTGTTGAATGCCGGATTGGATGGGGCTCTGGGCAGCCTGAGCTGGTGGGTGGCAGCCCTGCCCATGGCAAGAGGTAAAACTGGATGATCTTTAAATTCCCTTCCAACCCAAGGCATTCTGTGATTCTATTAATAATGCTTGCTTAACTCCTCTCTAAAATTGTTTCTCAGAAGTCACTTTGCAATGTCATCTGCTTTTTGTATGTATTTATTTATTGTACTGTATTGCTCATGGTTTGGTGTTCTATGGATGCTGCTGTTGTAACTTCATTTGGTTCTTTCACTTTGCCTATTGTGGTAGTGGGATTTTCTGGTGTATGGAAAACTACTCCACTTGTACTGTGCAGTGGCCAACAGTCCATACAACTCAGTTCAGTGCTTCATGTGACTGTTGTCTGGTTTCTCCATAGGTGGAGTAAAGACAGTGACTGTGCTGAGAATATGTACATTGACATGATGCTCTGGCGACATGCTCGGCGCCTGCTAGAAGAAATCAAGCTGAAAGACCTTGGTTGTTTTGCTGCACAGCTGGGCTTTGAGCTCATTGGCTGGCTGTGCAAGGAGCGAGCCAGAGCTGCCCGTGTGGAAGACTTCGTTTTTGCTTTGAAAAAACTACACAAGGATTTCCTCTGGCCATTTCCAGTCATGCCAGCTTCATCTATTAATTCACCATTCAAAAATGGAAAGTACAAGACAGGTGCTGTAACATATGAGTCAATTTGGATTAGGTTTCTCTTCTGCCGTCCTGCTTCCATCAGCCTGAATATCTCCTTCTTCAGTTCAGCCAAGCAAACAGGCTGTGGCTTATCACCTGTGTAGCCTTCTCACACAGGGTGTATTTTGAAGGGATTTTGTTTGGCATAGACCTCATCCCTTCTGTAGTCTGATTTACTGAGGTTTCTTACTTTCTTGGGTGCACTGGAATGGATATCACTTGTGCAGATAGTAAGTTGGACTGAGATGTTGCTTGCTGATGTGTAATTGCTATGTGACATTATAAAAAGCAACATTTTTATACATTTTTTAGATGAGAATTTAATTATTTTGTATTTAAAAGAATAGTGTTCCTCATCTTTAAGATTTTCTCTGTTGTAGAGGACTAGACGTTTGAAAGCTTGAAAGCTTGCTGTAAACCTCCTTAACATTATTGCTCTCTCAGGACACTGGTTTACCTTCTTACAGCAGAGTTGATATCCACTACCAAGTATTCCTCTTCCTGGTAGTAGCAGCACCATTATTTAGTTCTGTTGTTGCTAATACTGTATTAGCTGATGGTTCTTTTATGCCATTGCGGGTCTAAAAAACTGATCAGAAATACTTGAAATACCTGAACTTGGTATATTCCTTTGATTTTGTTGAGCTCAACAAATTGAGTATTGACTTAGTTGTAAGTTATAGCTTCCCCGAAGAGAACTTTACAAATTTTCTTTTTGATCATTACATGACTTTTTTTTGTTGTTGTTCTTTCAGCCATGGGGGAGCAGCTGATAAAATCTCAGTCAGCAGACACCTTTGTAAGCATGGAAATGGACACAGGGGTTTCAAACACACCTCGGAGTCGCAGCTGGCTTGGCACTATCGGCTCCTCTCAGAGAGAGATGGACACAGCTTCATCCCATGGGCCACACATGCAAGATGCGTTCCTTTCTCCTTTGCTAAGTAAAGGTTAGTCACACTTGCTTCTGTTTGCTCACTGGAAAAACGCACCTGGAAGTATTGCACCTACATTCTAGTATTTGTGTGTGATTGCTGCATTGTTGCTTCTCACAGCTGGTGAAATAATGTTGAGCTGTGGGGAGGAGGAAGAGAACATACTGAAAAATTAAGAAAATGAGTCTCATCGTTTCTTTTTTTTTTTCCCATGATTTCTAGAAAAGTAGAGTAAAAGTTGCATAACTCTAAAAAACGTCAGAGTTTAAATGAGAAGAAAAATTATTTTTTCATTGCACCATCTTGTACTGCTGTCTGCTACTGATCTGGGTGAAGACCTTTGAGTTCAATGGACTTTGATAAGCATTTTGAAGCACTTCGTTTTAAACTGAAATTAAATCAATAATCTTTAAATATTGACAAGTGAATTCTAGTAATAACTTCATAAATAACTAATACAGTGGTTTGCAATTACTCAATAATTGAACAGTTTCTATAGGGAGTATTTCAGAAATACTGAGTCTTAGTGAAGTAAGTGTTTTCTTTGTTTCCGAATGTTTTTGGTAGGTGATGAATGCAGCATTGGTTCAGCAACAGACCTGACTGAAACAAGTTCCATGGTGGATGGTGACTGGACCATGGTGGATGAAAACTTCTCCAGTCCAAGTCTAACACAGTCAGAGCTTGAACATCTTTCTCTAGAACTGGCTAGTAAAGGGCCACACAAGTCACAAGTTCAGCTGAGGTAAGTTAAATACTCATTGCATTTGAAACTATAAATGAATAGTAACCAGCATTACAAGAAAGAAGCACAGTCTACAGACTTGCATGCCAGGACTTTGTCTTTGGAGGGGTAAAAAGTTCGGCAAGACCAAATGCCAAGTCCTGCACTTTGGCCTCAACAGTCCCAAGCAGTGCTACTGGCTCGAGGCAAAGTGGCTGAAAGACTGTGGAAGAAATGGATGTAGGGGTGCTGATAGATGCTCGGCTAAATGTGAGTCAGCAATGTGTCCAGGTAACCAAGAAGACCAATGACATGCTGGCTTGTATCAGAAATAATGTTGCCAGCAGGAGCAGGGAGGTGATTGTCTCCCTGTACTCAACTCTGGTGAGATCACACCTCAAGTTCTTGGGTTCCTCACTGTAAGAAAGATACTCAGGCCCTGCAGTGTGTCCAGAGAAGGGCTGTGAAGCTGGTGAGGGGTTTGGAGCCTAAGTCTTACAAGCAGTGCCGGAGGGAACTGACTGTTCAGTCCAGGGAGGAGGAGGCTCAGGACGTACCTTATTGCTACCTGAAAGGAGGTTGTGGTGAGCTGAGTGTCAGCCTCTTCTCTCACATGACTAGTGATGGGACTAAAAGGAATGGCCTCAAGTCACACGTTGAGGTTAACTATTAGAAGAAATTTCTTTGCAGAAATAGTAGTTATGTGCTGGAATGGGCTGCCCAGGGAGGCGATTGAGTCACTTTCCCTGGAGGTGTTCAAGAATCATTTAGATGTTGTACTAAGGAACATGCTTTCATGGGGAAATACTGTTGGTAGGGTGGATGGTTGGAGTGGATGATCTTGGAAATCTTTTGCAACCTTGGTGATTCTGTGAAAAAAAATTCAGTAGGATGCTTTTCTCCATATAGGTATTTGCTACATATCTTCATGGAAGCAGGATGTTTGGATTGGTGTATTATCATAGGTCTTATCCTCAGAGAATCTTCAGTAATCAATCAGGTTTTCAGTGTAATGCAGTCCTCTGACATTGATGGAGAAATCTGTCAGAATATCAAGACTGGCCTATATGCTGTTGACAAATGGGCATCTACAGATTGGTAAGTGTTATTTTCCATCTTGATTTTCATTCAATTTGTGGATACTTGGTTACTCAGTAAGTTGCCTAAAAAAAAATAAGTTGGAGTCATCTTTGCCTTAGATAAACAATTATTTAAAAACAGTTTTGCAAGAAATTTATGGATAGTCACTTGATAGGGTTGGGGTCAACCTTTTTCGTGTTTAAAAAAAACAACTCAGGTTCTGTACTGGAAGAATGCTAGAAGACAGTCTTTTATACTAAACATCTCCCAGCAAACGTTTATTAGGCATTTGACAGAAGTAGTATTATTAACTCACTAAAGGTTTCCCATACCATTCTTTTTCTAGCCCTGGGTACAAGCCATTTCTAAATGTCATCAAACCGCAGATTCAGAAGCTAAGTGAAATAGCAGAAGAGCAAGTACAGCCTGAAGCTTTTCAGCCAGTGAATCCCTCTAAGGTTACAGAACAAGCAAACATCAGAGCTGAGGAGAGCAGGACTTCGTCTAGCCACGGCACTAATCCTCAGAGTGATAGCGGCAGTAGCAGTGCTAGCAGACATGAAGAGGACAAGTCCAAGACTGAGGATGAGGAATCATTTCAAGAGGGCAGTTATGACTGCATTGTGTCTTAAGCGGAAAATGAACTTCATCCTGAATATCAGGTGTGAGAGGAAGCAGACCAGCTCTAGACATGCTTCCGTGTTTTGGAGTGGGATTTCTTTTTTATATTTTAATCTTTCAAATCTAAATTGGGGATAGTATAACTAAGAAGCAGTGTCATCTGGTAACTTCAGAAGAAGGCAGATTTTTTTTTTTTAATGCAATCTTCAGACGGGAGCTTTTGGTTTTGATACTTAATAGTGCTGAGAGAGAGTGAACACACGCATAGACAGGTTCAGCTAATGTTCATAAGGCCCTCTACATCACAAACATATTCTGGAGAAGCTACTGCAGCGTTTTTTGCTTGAGTTTAAAAGGTAAAGAGGAGGTTAAATCTGAAAGTTATTCTCCTTCCCACCTTGCCTGCCTAAGAAATGTCTGATCAATGCAAATTGGTTTGATATCAATATTTTGTATGAAAGGAGTGTAAAATATATTGTATGTTTTTTGTGAATACTCTTGTACAAATATTCAAGGTTGTACCATATTTGAAGGTACCCATATGTATTGTGCATGTTTCTAGATTGCTAGTAAAGTTAAAGCAGACTTGCACTTCTTTCTGGTTGAAGCATACTTTACTGACCTAGCAGACACAAGGTGGCTTTTTTTTGTTTTACTGCCACTTACAGATCTTATACTTGGGTTTAAGGGATTGCTGAAGGTTATTTATTTTATTGTAAATTCTTTTCTGAAAAATGGATTTTTTAAATGTAAATATTCATCATATACTCTAGCTATGAAAAATTAGTTTAAAAGCTCATTCTTAAACATTTTTTCAAACATTTTATAATATGCATTCTTGTAACTAAGACTTATTTAACTTTCATACAATGTTATGAAAAGCTGGCTGCAGAAGTCTGTTGCTTTGAGGTACTTATTTTTTCTAGCTGCTGTCCCTATGTAATAACTACCTGTAACAGTATTAATTTAGATATTAGCTTCTTTGTACTGTGCAATCTGAACAAAAATGCAACATTGCTCATTTTATACAAAATAAACTAGTTTATTTTTTATAACATCACTTGATTACTGACATGGACCAAACAAGCCATCATAGGGTAGTTGCGGCATCTGTTGCTTTCATAGCGTAGTTACTAAATACACATTCTTTTAAACCCTGAAAACTAACCACATTCACATTTAAGTTGAAATAAATTGTGGTTTTATTGTCTCTATTTCCTTTGCGGATAAGATCAAGTGCTTTAAAACGTAAAATATTAAATGGTTGCTTTACAGTGGCTTTAGTAAGCCAGTACAACCAGTACAAGTGCAATAACAGTATTACCTGGAAAGCTGGAGGTGTAGTGAATGGAGCTTGAATCTTCGTCTAAGAGTTGAAACTGATATCAAAGTTACAGCAAAGAAGTCCAGTTTAGGAGTCCCAGCATTAAGTTTAGTCTGCATTATAGCTACTGGTTGTAGGTAATGTCCATCATACTTCCTTCCAAATTAGGACCTACAAGCCTGTTGTGATCTGACATCAGAATCCATTGTTGTTCTAAGGGGATATTTAGAAAGCTTTTTTGTTTATGGAAAAACCTATTTAATCTATAAGTTTTCATGTTAAAACAAATAAAAACTGCTTCGAGTTAATATTTTTCTGTGACTCTGTGGTAATGCTGTAGGCAAAGCCCAACCTGATCACCTTTCTGCTGTTCAGGTTTGGATCTGTACAAGTGAACAAACACATTAATTGATATACTACAATTCTTGATATTAAATATCTTACTACTGTGCTACTGTTGTTTAGCAGTTAAATCTTTTTAGTTGTGAAATTTTAGAAGTTTGTACTTCTCTAGTAGTAATTATCTCTATGCAAATTATGTGCTAATTTTGTATTTCAATTCCACTGCTGTTATACTGTAATTAAAAGACAAATACGTTCAACTTTACCTGACGTTACTCCTGTGGCAAATCACACTTCGAGCTAATGGTAGTGATCCTTACTCGATTTCCAGCATGTTGTCCTGGAGGAGGTAAACTCTAACAGAAAACGCCTGATGAAAATGGTGGTAGTGTGCTTTGTTGTATCTATATTGCAGAATTGTTTTACAGAGTAATATCAGGCTTCTAAATTAAACATTGCTTTGTTAGCGCATCTTTCAAGTTAAGTAAACCTACCGGTTTGATAACAGATGTACTAACTTGTATTTGGCTAGACTGTGATAGCAGAGGGGGTTGCAGGAGTGGCTTCTGTGGCTGGAAACAGGGTGCTCCCTTCTTGTCAAACAGCCAATTCCATCTAGCTCCAACTCATCCTCCACTGGCCAAAGCTGAGCCCATCGCTGATGGTGATAGCATCTGCGATAGCATCTCAGAAAGGCTAAAAGCACTGTGCAGCAACTGAGAGAGAGAAAAGAGCGAGGGAAAACAGGACAGAAACAGCTCGGCAGCCCTCAGAGGCAATGCAGAGGAGAGGCAGGAGGTGCACCAGGCATGGAGCATTAGTTCCTTGCAGCCCAGGAGGTACAGGTGGTGGTGCAGGCTCTGTGCAGACCAGTGATGACTGTTTTAGGATCGATGCTGCAGGCTGTGCCAGAGCCAGGGGATAGGCTTGGCTGCTTAGTGCAGGATGCGGAGAGCTCATGCTGAGTGCAAGCTCCCAGCAGGTTAGGACAGCACAGGTGTAGCTCCACATGTACTGTGGTGCAGTCTTTTCCTGGAAGACTAACCTGTGAAGAGGAGGACTGCGCTGAAGCGGTTCATGAAGAATGAAACCTTGTGGGAGGGACCCCACAATGAAGAAGGAGAAAACCACAAGGAAGGAGCAGCAGAGAGCTCCCCGGCCCTGGGTGCACTGCCAGGAGAGGAGGAAGTAGAAAACTTGGAAACGTGGAGGTGTAAAGCTGAGTCTGGGAAGAAGGTGGGGGTGGAAAATAGTTATTTTGAGTCTTATACCTTTCTCATCAACCTACTTTAATTGCAGATTGGCCATAAATTAAATGTTTTCCCCAGGTCAAGTCTGTTTCTTGCTTGTGATGGTAGATGATCTCCCTGTCCTCATCCCAATCCTGATGCTATTTCATCATATATTCTCTCCCTGTCCTGTTTCAGGAGAGGGAGCGCAAGCAGTTTGGCAGCCAGACGAGGTTAACCCACCACCAGAGGTTTAGTCACACGCAAGTGAGAGCTATTACCTCAACTTAAACAGGAGAAAACGGCCATTTTAGCAGGTTGAGTCTCACCTTGTTTATCCAGATTATACAGCCATGCCAGCACACGGGCTGCATGCAGCCTGGCCCAGCCCATCCTCTAGCCACCCCCTGCCCCATACTGAAAAGGCAGTGGCTCTGCCCTGCCAAGCTGCCAAGCCACCAAGCCTGGCCCCAGGCACTCTCCCATTGCTTACAACAACCAAGCGTCAGTGAGTGAGCGCACCATGTGAGCTGCAACTGGCATGCGAAGGGCACAGTCAACACAAATACATGACCTGCAAATTTTCACATGGAATGTTTGGAGTTGCAATCAGATATTCAACTCCAAAAAATTCACCGTGGCTCCTTACCAGTCTTTTTTTAAGCTTTCTCTTAGCTCAGAGAGGTGTCCCTCCCTTCACAATCGTGCCATATTCATGTCCTTGTTTTTTTGGAAGTACATACACTTGTGTACAGCTGTTTTCAAGGGTGATGCACAGGAAGAGTAAAATTTCATCAAAAATCTCTGAGGAGCACCTGGAGAGCTCACTCAGAACCATCACTGCTGCCACTGAACAAGACTGATGCCCAATGCCTGAACACTGAACTGGGAAAAAGGGGCATGTATAGACGTTCTGATATTGCGATGCTGTGTTTGTGTGCTATTATCTACATTTTCAGAAATTAGGTTAAACTGCAGAAAACTGAAGATCTCCACGGCTTATGTCAGACTCTGACCACCAGATTGGTCCCTGATTATCACTCACAAGCTCTCAAACTGATTGTGGCTGTTTCTCAGAGGCAGCTCTTTGCACTCTAGCCTCTCTAAAGCATGGGGCAACTTCCCCTGCCCCACTTTCCATGCCTATATCCTCTGAAAAGCTTGTAGCCCTCAATTGTCACACTCCAGCCATATGAATTATCCCACCATGTCTCTGCATTCACAATTACTTTCTAGTCTTCTAATTGCACTATGGCTTCCAATTCCTCCTGTTTATCACCCATGTTGCAAACATTGGTGTAGAGGCACTTCAGTTGGGCTATCAGCAATGTTACCACCGGAGGAGCTCTCTTGAGATCTTTTAGGACAATTTAGATGTTTTCCCCACTGTTTCCTAAAACTACAACACTCCCTGTCCCTTCTTAGTGATATAGAACTCCATCCCCTTCCACTGTCAAGCCTAGCTTAAGCTCTGGTAAATGATCCAGCCAGCCTGCTTCCCAAAACTCCTGCCCCACCTGTTCAGTTGCATTCCATCTGATCCCCACATGCCCAACACCTTCAAGGCCTGTCCAAGATGATAGAACACAAAGGCTTGATCATGACAACATCCATGCAGCCAATCATTCACATGACCCGCTCCTCTCCTCCTTTCCAGGTCCCAGCTGCCAACTGAGAGAACAGAGGAGAACACTACTTGTTCTCTGAGCTCTTCAGTGTCCTTCCGAGGGATGTAAAGTCTCTTTTAACATTCTGCATTTTCTTTGTCACAGCCTTCTGAGACCCAATTTGAATGTGGAGGAGTGGAGAGTAATCATCCTGCTCTGATTATCAGATACATTAGCCTCTTCTTGGCACCCTTGGCAGACAGAAGACTTCCCTGGAGAGATTACCTGGATGATAACTGGGGGCCTCAGTGCCTCACAGCAGCAAGTCCCCAGTTACTAAGACTCTACACCTCTTTGGCGGCACTAGTTCTGATGTAGTTCTTCAGTTGCTTAACATGCTTGTTGTTTCCTAAGTTTTGACTGCTATCCACACCCTCCCTTTCTTCCAGCCCCAGAGCCTTGTATCATGAACTGAGAACATTCTGTGTTCAAAATACAAGTCACACTTACTTATGCAATTTCATATTCTCTACCCATATTTTTGTGATAGAATTTAGGGCTATTTATTTCCCACAGTGTTTTCCATGCTGCCTGTCAGGTTCTAAGTCAGGTCATCCTGCCAGCTACTTCCAGACCATGCTCAGGAGAGCATCAAATCACACACAGACCAGGAAAAAAAGTACTGAACAATATTACCACGCATGCAAACTCCTCAGTAGCTCTGTCCCATATGCTACAATTATGTCTGTATAGGCTTGTTAGATCTTGTCTACTTGATTAGTGTTTTCCAGCAGGCCTACAATCCAACCTAAATTAAACAGACATTCAAGATATGTTTCGCTAATACAGAACAACTCCACCTAGTTCAACAGTCTGCTCTTTTGTGTATGGTACCTGAAACTCTTCTGCTCACTGAACTTATCCCAACATTTTTCCTCCTAATGCATACTTTTTCTAGACATGTGATGTGAAAGTACAGCAATGTACCCTGGTGCTGCATTAGTCTGCATATCCACAGCACACAAAGCATAATCATAACACACAAAGGCCTCCTGTGAAAACATCTGCTTAAAGTGACAGATCACTTATTTATTCTCCCTCTAGATATGTGCCAGAATGATGTACGTTAATGAATAATAGATTATTAAATCCATCATAAATTAGGGAAGAGCTCTAGCACAAAGGCAAAGCAAAGAAGCTTTGAAGAAGTGCAAGTAAAATGAATTATTTCCAAACAACTAGCTTCTCACTGTCCCAGTAAGAACAAAGGCTATTCTTATGCACTGCTGTCCTTAAAATTATCAGCTGCCTTGTGTTAATTTCATGGAGTAACACATGCAACACTTTTTACAAGAAAAAAGAAACCACAGTAGCAGACGACGAATCTGCTTTTATTGAATGCAGAAATAGATGGACACTGAAACAACAGAAGTTTCTACCATGTTTTGCTGCCGTGATCAACAACAGCAAATTTGCTCTCAACTAATAGTTTTGAAAAGTATATGCAACTCTGCTATCAACTCCTTCCCCACAGCACATCTTGTTTCAAGGAGAACCTTCCTGTCCAGGCAACTAGCCAGGGATTTTAATTTTAACATTTTCCATCTCAGATAATCCTTTAATATTTCTAGGCCATGCACATAATCCACACAGCTCTAACTCCAGACGTTCCCAGCATCACTTAGCAGTAGTTCCACTCGAAGCATAAATACAGCACTGGCACAACAAATGAAGACAATTCAAGCACACCTTTAACAAGCATACAGAACATACAGTTTTACTGATTGAGTTTCACTTTTATTTATAAAGCCAGAAATGTACAACAAATTAAACATCCCTCATAACTGTATAATTTAATTAAAGGTTAAATCCTGAGTTAGCAGAAGTTATTGCTTCATGGAAGTTCCAGAAATTGCTAACAGGCATTTTTACATTTTTGGCTCTTGTATGACTTCTTCACATAGAACTTTTTAAAAAGCTATAAATCAGAGGCAAAACATAAAAATCAAATCTGAGAGGACGGTAAATATCAGTGCAGCTTTTGTCAACTTGCTGTGCGTCAACTAGAGTGCAATACACAGCATATACTGAGATTCAAGACAATCAGTACTAAGGTTTTTTTCCCAAGTCACTAGTAGCACAAGTTTGTTTTTAAAATAATGAATGCATCATATACAGACTGTACCTTCAAATCAGATACGGTCTGATGCACGAGGGTGATGATTGCTTCATGTTCATGTAGAGTATCAAATGACACTGGTTTTAAGATACTGACGTCCAATTTGGTATGATTACAGTAATTAAACCTCTGTCTGTAGTCCAAGACTCAGTCAATGATGCTTGCAAATAGACCTTGCAAGAAATTAAACTGTTTCTTGACGCTTACCTACATAGCTACAGACCGATCTGAAGGAAAAATACCTGAACTGGGAACTGCTTTCTATCACAGCTCACACAAATTAAAGTGTTTTCTTCCACGTGCCCTGAAAACTTCCCAGTACTAGCATGTTTTTACTTGAAATTATGATGCATGCACAAAATCTGCTTTACATGCTTTTTGGCAATATTCATGGGAGAAAGAGAAGGTGAATCTGTGTTAACCATAGCATGGTGTTGATGTCACAGAATGTTTTATATTAAGTTTGGCTGTAAAGGAAAAGAAACAAAACCTGTACAACAACAGGTCAATGGCTTCACAATTCAAAGCCTGTCAAAACAGTAAGTTATTCTAAAAATCACAGTCATTTACAAGCCCCATCCTGTAGGAATAAAAACAAGAACAGCGACTCAGAAAGAGGAGACATTCTTTTAAGGATGATTCTTGGTATTTTTCGTTACTGAGAGCAACCCATATTTAAAGAAACAAACGTATTAGTGAAGTGCAATACTGTCACATTATTACAACTCTCTCCAAAGGAGATACCAAAATTTAGCCAATTCTAATAAATTAGAAGATAACTTGAAATTTAGAGTGGATTAACTATAAAACATCCACTCAAAGAAGTGGTGACTTGACACTCTTACATACAAGAGAGTGAGTTACATGCTTGTACGCTGATACTAAGAAGTCCTAACAGGAGTAGAAGCACAAGGTGACAGGTCAAACCTAACCAAATTCCTGCACTGAAAAGACAGGCGAAGGATAGAAACTATGTTTTTAAAAGAAAGACATTAAATGGAAATGATAACATGGATTGTCATGGTTTCACTCGAATAACTAATTACCACATTCCAGAATACCAGCTTTTCTGCATTGTGCAACCTACAAAGGCATCAGCTTTCAATAACTTCATCCAGTGACAAAAGCAACATCTAGGATTTTGCTATCCCTTCCCCACACCATGTAGACAACCAGTTCTTAACTGAATATTTTACTTTAATAGGACGGAAAGCACAGGTACATGATGATAGCCTACAGAATAGAACAGTTCAGTTGGAAGGGATCTATGAAGATCAATGAGTCCAGCTGCCTGCCCACATCAGGGCTAACCAGAGGTTAAAGTGTATGAGGGCATTGTCCAATTGCCTTCTAAGCACTGACAGACATGGGGCATCAACACCTCACTAGGAAACTTGTTCTAGTGTTTGACTGCCTTCACAGTACAGAAATTTTTCCAGCCTGAACTTCCACTAAACGTAGGTGGAACATGCATGAAGTACAGTTATATTTCATGTTATATCAAAATGATTTCATGAGGCCCTTTCATTACAATTGAACTGTGCTAACTTTACTTCCTCAAATGCAGTTTTCATGTTCAGAAACACACTAGTCAAACTGCCATTTCAGTGGAAAAACCAGCTGAACTGTACTTGCATGACACAGAATATCACCTTATCCCCAAGACAACTGTAGCCTTTAAATAGCCAAACTGTCAAAGAAACACTATTTGTATCCAACATATTTAAAATTCTTGCAGAAGTCTCCAGTATCTTGTTAGGATGCTTGTTATTACAGTATCCTATGTCAAAGAGATTACCCTACTAGCACTGCACTACTATTAAACATTAAAAAACAAAAAGGTCATAAGTGCAGGACCAACCAGAAGAAAACGTCCAGTTTGGAAATCTCTCCAGTAAGGCATAAAGTTGAGGTGATTTTTGATCTTCCCCAAAAAAATAGTGTGCTGCTATAGCAAGGGAGACTATTCCATCAGAGTGCTTTTCTGAGGCCTGTAAGTGAGAAAGGACAACACAGTATTTATGGCTGTTCATGGGTTTTAAACGTAAAATCAATCCAGATGTACTTTTCCGTAGACCTAACACCCATGTAACAAACTACAGCCCACAGGTCATTGTTCTGTAAGTTAAAGCATTTCATATCTTCAACTGAATCATTATCATCATGAGCTCAATTAGAATTGAAATTGCTCTGACATGTTAGAGCACATGCTCTAAACTCATTCGTAGGTATATGTTTTGCCAACAAATCAAGACAGAACTCCAACACAGTATTTATACTGATCTTTCCAGTTTGAACCTTTAGCATAACAAGCTTTTTATTCCTAGCTTTGTTTTTTCAGTCTTGCAAAGCTTGTTACACCATGGATACCTGTTTGCCTTTATCATGTAACCTCATTAGGATTATTTGGTTAAGCGTTTATATAACACAGTCCAGGAAGGAACAATGGCTTCTCTGAACTTTCACAGGTTCTGGTAGTATTTCCTCGAAGTAAAGCCTCACTGTTAAAGTGGTAATAGTAACTTAAAACTCTAGAAAAAGTTATTCATTGGCAATTTAAGAGTGGGCATGAGGGATCATAAATCCTACTGGGATAGGAACGCTGGAAGCTGCCACATTGGTACTTTACAGAAGCTGCCACATTGGTACTTTACAGAAGCCTTACTTCCAACAAAAAAATACAGCATGGAACACAACATTTTTATGATTCTCTTCAGACAAATAAGTTTATCAAAAAAGACTCCCTGTAACTTTTCCAAATAAGCAAAGTATATGAAAAGGAAGCTATTTACAACAACAACTGTGAAATAATGAAGATAGAACTTGAAAAATTATGAGGTCAAGATGAGAAAAATGCAAGCTTAAGACCTAAGACTGTGAAAACAAGGAAAAGATTCTCCCTTTGACTGCTCAGCAAGCTGGAGGACAAAGCATCAAAATCTGTGTGAGCTGATTTACGAAGCAGAGGACCAACTTAAAAGCCCATGAAATCACCAGGTTTCCAACACCAGCATACTTACTGTCAGCTCTATCCAGAAGTGCCACGGTGTAGCCTGCAGCCCATGGGAGTAAAACACAAAGTAGTCTCCTCCTACGCTAGCAACTGGTGTTCCATCTCCAAGAGACCAGGTGGACAAAGCCGACCCTTCATGTGGCCGAATATACAGAGACATGTGACTTGGACCTGTAGGCAAGTATTGAGATGTATAAACAGCTGAAAGGAGAAAGAATATCTGCCCCTCTTTCTTTCGTTCCAACAATCTTCCTAAATAGTAACTAGTAAACTTTGCATTACTATATATATCTTCCAAAACAAGACAGAGCTAAACTGTGTTCTCTATGGAAGAGTCTTCAAATATTTCTAAGCAGCAAGATAAATGATGTAAATGGACTTTAAGAAGGGACTTGATAAAAAAAAAAAAAAAGAAAAAGATCAAGGCTTACTCAAAATCGACAAGGTATCAGTCTCCCAAATAACAACTGAAACATGACAATCACAGTGTATTCTGAAACTGGTGAGCTTTGTGCGACTGGCACAAATAAATTCATTTTAGGAATGGCACTGTAAATGGCAGTACTGAAATTAAACCTGATCTATTATGAGCATAAAAATAAAAACAACTCACAAATTAGGAGCTTCAGTCACTCACCAGATACTTCAAAGCTTAACCTCACAGAGTTCCAGGGTGTTAGCTCTTTGGTGAGAACTTTAAAGTGAATGGGGCTTGCTGGAAAAATTTCTGAAGCAGGCAGATACCAGTTTTTCCTGAATGAACAAAAAAATAAGACTTTAACTTTATCTCAATGCAACGGTTAGAGGTACTAAAACATGAAAAGAGAACATTTTTGTATAATTTAGCTGACTGCACTGTTAACACATAAAATATTCAAAAGCTATTTAAGCTAGCAAAAGGCAGTTCAAAATTAACAGCTTGCAGAGAGAAACACTTAAAAGACACAGTAAGAGAACAGTAGTCAAATCACAGTTCTTATTTGTTACCTGGGCCTGTCTTAATTTACAAAGCAAAAAAATAAGTAAAAATATTTGGATCTCCAAAATTGTTTATTTTTGGTCACAAGACTTCTCAGACAAAAGAAACAGTTACAACAGCTACTTTTCATCTGGTGAAACTATCTACTCTAACCTTCTTCATCTGAGTAGAGAAAGGGAAAGAAAGGAAGAAGCACACACACTGCTAATTTGAAGTGCCCTTTGGAAGGACCCCTTGCTTTCCTCTCCACTGGTGCTGACATCAGTTTTCCCATACATCAACTTCCAAATCTCCCCCAGCAGGCCCAGTGATCTCCGGCACGGTTTGTGGCAGAAGACACTGTATCTAGACAGAAGTCAAAGCGCCTTTCGAGCAGACGGATAATCTACTTTTAGGCCAAGACTAGCCTTATCTTCCTTCCTTTACAAAAGGGAGACCACATAACTTAGTGGCTTTGCAGTATATGCTCAAATTAAGCAGTGTTCACACCAACCGGAACATGAAATGCACTGGCAGAATCCAAGGAAGGCCACAAAATGGAGCCCACTCCTCACACGGAGTTCTAATGGTGTCATTGATTTCAGGTACATGGGGAGTTATGTGAGATATTCCATTATAATCAAATCCATTAATCCATATACCAGAGTCACTTTTAACCAGGTTTCCATCTAGATCATGAAATCTTCTGTTCATATGCTGAAAGAATTAAAAAAGATACACAGTTAGATGCTGGCTGTTTGTGAAGCTTGCGAGAGTTAGAAGTAATTCCCAAATATCCCCTACATCAACCCTTACTGTCTACTGTATTTTCCGTATGCAACAAACACATATTTAAATATATTTATGACTACAATTACATAGATTGTAAAAGTATCATAAAAACATAAATTCAAAAGATGGCTATGCCTGTAAATATTTACATTCACTTCTTCAATGAAGACTGCTTACTCTTGTATTAAAAAAAAAAAAAAAACCCTAGGAAAAAAAAAATAACCTCTTCTCAGGACAAAAATGAACCAAAGACAGGAACTGAACATGAGAAACAGTAGCAGCTCCTTCAAATCCAAGAATAATTGTTACAGCTTAAATAAGGAAGCACCAGAAAAGTTACTTATTAAGCTTTCAAAAATAACAACAAAAACTACATGAAAATACTCTCCTGCATGCAGAACAAAGGCAATATTATATGCAAGACTCTTCTTACCTGAAGAAAGACTCGCTTAGGCTTTGGATTAGCTGCATCAGAACTGTAAGGAAAGAAGATTCCACTACAAACGAGAATCAGAGTGACTACAAACACAGCAGTTAAAGTTATTAGCGTCGTTTTTGTACTTTTGACAACGTAAATGAAGTTAATCTAGAGAACAAAAAGACAGCTCAGTTATAAAACTACATGGCTGAGAAATAAAATACACTGCATAACTCTAAAATCCAATTATGGAACTTCAAGTATTTTAGAAAGAATATTATTTAATTCAACAAACTTTCTTGCAATCTCAATCTTTAAAACCAAAATCTTAGTACGTTCTAGAGGTTTCAAAAAAAAAAAAAAACCCTTCTCATTTTTGTAAAACATCTGACAAGAAAAACCTAGAAATTATGCAGCAAAGCGTGTCATAAAAAAGCCTAAATTTTTTTTTGAAGTGTAGTTTAAGTTCTGTTCGGCTACGTACTGTACTTCATCTAACATGAATCTATTCAAACTCCAGCATTAAATTACCCATTTTATTTTATCACTATAGAGCAAAAGAATTTTGAAATCCGTTTCAATTACCTCTTTCTGAAAAAGATAAAACAGTGTCTTCCCCAATTCCTAGAATTTCCTTGTATTAACATTAGAGATATTGAACAGTATCATTAATTTCAAGCAGTAGCTTAGAATAAAACATTGACTTTCAAGTCTAGAGAAAGTTTAAAAAAAGTTTTAAACAACATTTAAAAATTCTACTTACAAAATAGGATGATAGAATCATAGTGCTGGCCACAATAAATCCTGCTAACACTACATCTGGTGGAATTTCTGAACCACTTCGTCCCATGATAGGAGTAAACATTTCAAATACAGTCCAATTGAGATACATCATATATAGATAGGGAACAAACATTCCTAGCATGTACATCAGAATAAATTTCATTGTGGCTCCTGCAGGACACAAAATGCACTCATTACTCATATATCCGTACACTGCTGCAAGGCCAATGTACTAGTCCACATACGATATGAAGACCTTGGCAGGGACTTCATTTCACCCAGCCAATGTCAATATGACTCTTCTAGGAACACTGCAAAACAACTCTCATATTACCAAAAAATATATACCAGATGTTTTGTTCCATAGACTGTTTGAATGTTCCATTTTAATAACAATGCTTACCATCCATCAAGGTATTTGATCAGTTTGTAATCCCAAATAATACTGTTCTTTTTAGCCTGAAATATAGGATGTTTTTCAATATTTTTCTAAGAAGATTCTCCACGGTTTCAGATTGTCTTTGATTAAAGAACACAATCCTGTGGCAAAAATGTCATATGTATTTTAAAAATTCTCTGTTCCTAAGTTGAGTTACTTTGCTTAAACAATACTGACTGGAGGAAAACACCTCAATATCAAACTGCAGGGGCAAAGGTTTAGAAATGCAGCCTTCCCCACCAAAAACTCATACCTTTTTGTCTGAATTCTTTATGGATCATCAGCTTTGTGAGTAAAGGAAATGCTACCCACAATGTACAAATGAATGCTGAACAAAGACCGATGTGAGTAATCGTTGCCAACACTATAGACCAAATCATCAATGAGGCATCAAAAAACACATCTCCCAGGTACTGGTCATTCATGTTCTGTAACAAAAAGGGAATCAATCACCACTGAGCAAAAATATTTTATGTATCAAATGTAATATGAATATATAAACAAATTCTGATTTCTCATATGGAATTGTTTGTGTTGGACAACCCAATTTTAAAAGGCATCAGTCCTGACATTTACACTTATTCATGGGGATTACGATTGTATTGGCTGGGTTGGTGTTTTCGCTAGTAGCAATAAGGACTGCCTCTCTGGATGGTTTTAAGAGAATACCTAGTCCATTCCAGGATGTGAAAAAATTGGGGACAGTGACGAAATACATTTGGTAACCCAAAAGTTTCTTCTTAAAATAAAAACTTTATTGATTCACAAGTTCCTGGACTGATAACAGCAAACACATTACTTCATCAACACTTCGGCACTGCCTGTAATAGCCAAATGTGAGATCAGCTTCCAAAATTTTTATGCAGATCTTCCTAGGTACAATATAAGTTACAGAGGTATACTGTAACATAAAGCATGCCAAGAAAACTGAGAGATGAATAGTATCTAGTCGAGTGATCTGTTCTTCAGACAATCAGCAGGTAAAAACTAGATCCAGCACCTGAAACCAAATCATTATCTCCTGTCTGTGAGAGCCACCAGAAAACAGTAACGTCCCTTCTATTTTGTAACAGGACAGAACAGGACAGGAAGAGTAGGAATGCCAAGTTTCATGACAAAAATTACATTATGATTTAGATGAAGTAAAGAATAAAAATACTAAAAAATGCATTAAAAGTACCAAAATATGATTACATTGAGGGAATCTATCTTACAAGTATGTTCATAAGAAAGAGTCTGGTAAGACTCAAAAGACCATTCGAGTATAGATGCAGGTTCTTTGAGTTTCAAGAACATTTAAAGATATCAAAAAAACTCAGTTGTCCAGCTGTTGCTTTGATCTCTTACGAACAAAGTGATGGGAGAACAAGAGTGTGCCACAGGGAAGAAATAACACATCATCTACTAAAAGGGTACTGAATTTTTTCCCTGAATCAATTGCTACCAATCATTAGTGAGGACGAAGCCCTAAGTAAAGGACCTGCTAACTCTCATTTAACACGATAACCTCTATGCTCAGATGAGATTAAACACTACACTCAACTCATTTACAATGGCAATGAAGTCTGTCTTACCTTGTAGTAGAACTTCTTGGCTAGCGAGTGAACAATAATGAGCTTAACTACAGCTGCAGTGCCATAGAGAAACACAGAAACATAGAAATGGGTATACCAAGAAAGAGACCGTCCAATGAGAGAGATGAACACTGCCACAATAAGGACAGTTACAAGTGTGGAGATCCAACTTAACAGTATTAATCCAAATGCAGTAAAGAATTTCTTCATGTTATTAATTGCTACAAAGAAGAAAAAAAAAAAAGTTTCACCCAACAGTAATAAACTCTACTGCAGACTATCATCAGTATTAAAATTACCCTAACAGTGTAATTGTGGTAATGACCAAGTGATGACTGAATAAGGAGTTCACTCTGAAGATTTCTTAACTGTATGGTCTAAATCACTTAGCCTATTTATTTCCTTGCAAGTCTTTTTGCAGCACTTCTCACTACAGGCTTAATCCACAGAGAAACAGTCTACCTCCTCGGTTACCATATTACTAACGATAACAGCTCTTCTAGGGAACTGGTGAAGCCAACAACCTGAAAATCTCAGAAAAAAATCAGAGTAGCCATTCTTAATACTTTTTCTTATTCTGGAAAAAAAAAAAAGTTTTCTTGATACTACGTCTTTTTGTTGTTGTTGTTTTTGTTTTAATAGAGAGACTTCTGTGTCTCAAATGAAAGTGCCTGATTAGAGGGTTTGATTTTACATCCTTTATTAAGGGTGATACCTTGGTATCTTTTCCTGTTTTTTGTTTTCCAATTTCCTCCTGCCTATGGCCAGCTGTTCAAGAAAAGTGTTTCTGAAGCCCTACCCACATTAAGAACAAAGAGTTTACAAAAATGGTAGCCATTTGTTTTTCCTTTTTAAGATTTTTGAAATATTTAATCTAAATCTCCATGAAAAGACAAAAACTATAATAGCAAATAATGAATGGTAGACATCCAGGCAACCACAGCCCATCATAAATATTCAGTTGAATAACTAAAACGCAAAGTAATTCCTGCACACCTAAAATTTTCTTCTTAAGTTTATCAAATCAGAGAAGGATGACAGAAATACTATGATTGAAAGGGATGTAAGGAAATCACTTTTCTTTATCTCCTGAGTACTTCTTACTCTTCATAGCAATAGTAAATTAAAAAAAAAAATCACCACCAGATTTACCTCTGTTTTTGGGTTGTAATACTTTTTTGCCCAAGTAAAGAAAAGCAATTGCTGCTATTATGTAATTCATAATGGTGCCAACACGAGCAGGATAAGCCAGGACAAATAAACCAAGTACATCAAAGAATACAACATTTCCATGTCTATACTCAGAAGACTTCGGCAGCATATCTGATGTTGCTAGGTACTTTAGGACTGCTAGAATATTGTCACCTATTAAAAAAGAGCAAATACACAACGGAACTGTATCAGATTTGATGAATTAACACACTCCACTATTTCATGCATTTAAAACTGCATTGAAATATCCGTAACAAAAGAAGCTAATATACAGCTGTTTATTTTGAATTCCTAATTGAAGGTATAGACTATGTATCTTCATGAGCTAATCTATACATTTATTCTTAAAGTACGGTTCAAAAGCTTTCTACACTTAAATACTGTTTCAATCAAAGGACTACTCCACCTTTCAGCCTATAAGCCCTTCAAGTCTCATATTAAAGCAGTAGACCTCAAGCCTCAACAAAGGAATTTAATTTTCTGTTAACCTTCTTCCTCTTTTCTCTGTCCCTAGCAGCCAGCTCTGTGTTCCACCAGCTATGGATTACCTGCCTTCCTTTCCCTTAATGATTAAAAGGCAGAGACAAAGAGGCTATTTTCCTTTGTAGCCTACATGTACCAACCACTTTTTCATCTCACATAATACCTAAGTTCAGTGTTAGTCAATAACAGACCCTACTGAGAAAAAAAGGAAAGCCAAATGCTTAACAATCAACTATAAATTAATGGAACCACTCGAAAGGCTGGATTATAACTTTAATTAGATGCCAAAATTTCAAATCAACATTGGTTGTGGTGATAGTTTATTTTCCCAAGTTGCACCAACATGTTCCCTATGTATTTTAAAGGCATATATTCAGTTAACTCTTTTCTCATCAACAAGTAGTTTTTAACACAACACATTTCTTGAGTTAGTAGTCTTACATCAAAATGAAGAAACAGCTATGTAGTCATACTTGAGGATTTTGTAGCTGTTACTTAATTCTTGAAACACTAACCTGCTCTCTGAATGGAATCTGTTAAAATTCTGTCTGACGTGTCGTATTTTGTATGATAAATGTAGCCATTTTCAATAAAAGCCAAGTCTATTCCTACAGGGAAAAAGCATGACAAGTTACATAAATCTAAAAACATCAAAACAAATGTGAAAGCCTCAGATAACTTTCACAGAAAACACTGCTCTACTTTGTAGCCTGCTTACTTTCCCCCAGAATGAACAAGTTTGCTTTATATAAGGTAGATTAACTAGGATTCCACCTGTATTTAGAGAGGACAAGTTGATGTATTTTAAGATACCTGTTGTTACTAACATATTGATTACATGACACCTGCAGACAAATCTATACAGATCTATAATGGAGAAAAACATGAAAATTGTTAATCATATCAGCATCAGAAAAAACTATACTTACTGCTTTCCAAATATTTAGTATAAATACATTAATAAAGATCCACTCTGAAGGCAATACCGTGGAACTACAGGAAAACATTTCCAAAACGTCAAGTGTACTCTTTTTACTACTGATTAATAACCAACTTTGCAAAAGACCTGTCTAAAAACTCTTCAAATGTTCAAATAATTTGCAGTGTAAAGAAACAAAAATTATCAAAAAGAATTTTTCTACAAGATGAATGATACGCTCAGCACATCCCCCTTCATTCTGAACAACAGAATAGCCCGCTTGTTATAAGCTCAGACAAATAAATGGTTGCACATCATCCACCAACATGTTTTCTGATAACATACCTGGAACATTACCAAAGTCCCTGTAGATCCGGAAGTCTGTATCGGCTGGGATAATACCACTCTGAAATATTTCTTGTGCCACCACAGATGCAAAGGGATGTTTGGCTGCAAATACATACGCCTGTACCAACCAAGGATTTTCAGGTCCTAACAGAAGGTGAACAGAAAGCTCACAATAAATACTTTTTGAACCTCAGTTAAGATACCTACAGATATATATCTATATCTATCTATTTAT